>JAECUM010023939.1:0-49524 GCA_016617855.1 Megalonaias nervosa
TATATATATATATATAAGTACAGGTACGATGTTTTCACCAGGCTGACACCGTATAACGTATACAACAAAAGTTTAAAAATAGTTATTAAATGTAAATAATATTTATTTCTGACGTTGGTGTGTATCGTAAACTTGAACTCCACTTATATATTTTAAGGTTAATTAAGTTAAGCATTGGTTTAGACTAAAAGATGTTGTAGATATTATACTAAGTACAGAAGATGTACATTAATTTATTGAAAGTGAATCAGATACTGGTAATATTATTAACTGAGTTGTTCTCCAAAACAACTGCTCCGGTGGCCTAATGTGGTTATAGCGTCCGCCTCGGATACGGGAGGTCGCGGATTTCATTATATATGAACGAAAATCTACAGTAGCAGGGAGGGCGAATCCTACAAAATTTTCAACTAGAGATTACGCTGAAAACTAAAGTTTCCTACGGAGACAAAAAGACAAACGTCAATAACGTCAAAACCGAAATCTCTACCGACCCGAAACTTTCCTATTTGCGTTAGCTTATTTTTATTACTTTATTTTTTGACATTTATGATTTTGTTTTTTTATGGCGTGTTTGTTTGTGTAACCGCTCACTCACTCTTTGTCGTCGCCCTCCCTGCTGCTATGTGGGTTTGACTTAATTAAATCATTATTATACCAATAATGGAATCTCATACAGCTAGATCAGCTCGAAAGCGACTAGAGTCAATTGAAAAATATATCCCTGTTCGTGATATTGTCAAGCAAAAATTACAAGAACGTCAACAAACACAGGAAGAATTTGCCGAAGAAACAGAACAGTTATTTAATCCGGTTACAGAGGCTACCAAAGGTCTTCTTCCCACGTTAGAGCAAACCGCTAAAGCAACTGGAAAAAATAGCAGAGTGAACTAAAAGAACAAAAAGGATTCTTAGAGAACTTCCAGGTGAAATAGCTGCTGCTCAACCAGTGCGAGATCTGAAGGTATTGACCAAGCTCGTGCTGAAATAGGTGATATAAAGGATCACATACCAGAACCAGAACTAAAACAAAAACATGTAAGAGTCAGAACTGAAAGTGAATGATAAATTTACCGAAAGGGATATTTCCTTCATAAAAAATATTGACGCGGTAAGATTACCTGCGCTTGCCATGCACAGCTTTGATCAGAGAGAAAAATTTCTAAAACTCGAGTACGCTGATGATAGTGTAAGTCGTAAAACCTGGTACAAATGGATATTTCGCATACACCACGGAGTTGATCAGGCCCGAAATGATGATCCAAGATATACTGCATTTGATGATGGAATAAAAAAGTATCTTAAACAGTTACAACAACAACAACCACTCCAAACGACAGGTAAGGAAAAAGAATTGCAGGATTGAAGTTCTGAGCCCGGCGCCACTGGATGTGGTGTTGGTACAGGTACCAGGGGAAGTGGTCTTATTACTTCATGCCCCAATAACAAGCTTGCCGATGTTAAACGATTAAAAATTCTGACTGGTGGAAAACGAGCTGGTAATAATTCCCCAGAAATCATTAATGAAGCAGCTGCTATTTGTCAGAGATTATTGACAGGCGGTATCATGGATTTTAATGTTTATCGATCCTTCATTGATGAAATCGCCGATGATTACCACAGTGATTAAGAGTATTTGGTGTGGCTTAATTAAATAATTATTATATCAATAATGGAATCTCACACAGCTAAAGTAGCTCGATAGCAACTAGAGGCAATTGAAAAATATCTTCCAGTCCGTGATCCTGTCATATAAAAATTACAGGCGCGTCAGGAATCTCAGGTGGAATTTGCAGAAGGTGCAGAACAATTATTTAAACCGGTTACGAAGGCTACCAAAGATCTTCTTCCCGCGTTGGAGCATACCGCTAAAGCAACTGGAAAAATAGCAGAAAGAACTAAGAAAACAAAAAGGATTCTATGAGAACTTCCAGGCGAAATAGCTGCGGCTCAGCCACAAATACAAGAAGAAATACAAAAAGTACTTGAGAGTGCTGACAAAGTTCGTGAGGAGGTCGGTGATGTAAGGAATCTTGTTGCGTCAAAACCAAAACCAAATCCAAAACCACCAGCCCGATTAACCGAAGAGGGTCTTAGGATACGTCGAGAAAACGCTCTAGTGGTTGCCGCAACAGGATATCCACATCGTGATACATTCGTAGATCCAGGCACCGCCAGTGTTTCAGAAAAAAATTGGGTTGCTTTTATATTTCGAAACTCCCGTAATATATCTAGAATCACTGGTGAACATAAAAATGATTTTGAAAATTTTGTAAGAGAAGTCGAAGAAATTAAAAGAGCGCCATTACCCGGAGATATATTATCGCTAGAAAAATCGCCATTCAGACCACCTCGTCTTGAGGAAGAAGAAACAACTGGAAGTGGTCTTGGTACGGGTACCAGAGGAAGTGGTCTTATTACTCAATGTCCCGATAACGTCCTTGCTGATGTTGAACGATTAGAAATTCTGACTGGAGGAAAACGAGCTGGCAATAATTCCCCAGAAATCATTAATGAAGGAGCTGCTATTTGTCAGAGATTATTTACAGGTGGTATCATGGATATTAATGTTAATCGATCCCTCATTGATGAAATCGCCGATGATTACCACAGTGATTAAGAGTATACAATTAGATCAGTGACAAGAAAATAAGATGATCATACATAATGCTCACCGTGGACCGACCATGGTCAGGGTAATAAATTCGCGATTTCCTACATATAAAGCTTTCTACGGAGATTCTCTCGGTGATGTTGTTCAGGGTCTATTCAGAAGGATAGCACCAAAAGCAATACCAACTGGAAAGCAACTGGAATGAAAGCTATTGATGTTGTTCGTGATAAAGGTATTGGTGCTCTTGGTGATGTTGCCGGTAAAGCATTCTCGGCAATCAAAGATAGACTAGTACAATTAATACGACGAAAAATTACCCAGCACAGAAGTTATGCCTGCAAATGTTAGTAAAATAATAAATCAAGCTGCGAATAAAAAACTAACAGAGTTGGCTGGTGTACCACTATCAGAAAAAGGAAAATAAAAATTATAACTGCTTGTCTGATGGCAGCAAGCGGTCTTCATGTTAGACAATAACAAATGTAATAAAATGATCAAGCGTGTATCTGATCCCGCACTCGACATGGACGCACCAATTCTCAAAGATGAATCGATACGTGATTATCAGTGTTATTCTTATGACGCACAACAGCCAAATCAGCGTGGGCGAATTGAGGTGCAAGTTCAGGATACAAGGAGATATTTCTTACCCGCTGAAGCATTTATTGATGTAGAAGGTGAAATTTTAAGAACAGATGATACTGAATATGGAGCTGATGTTATAGTTGCTTTTGTTAATAATGGCATTATGGCGTTGTTCGACAGCGCAATATACATGATTGACGGAAGAAATATGAATCGATTCAGAAAGACGTCGACGTTGCTACGACGATACTTGGCCTTGCAAGATACAGCGACGATTATTCAAGATCAGCTGGTCCATCAATGATGTTTGTGAAGGATACTTCTGACCACCCTGACAACAGAACATATAATTAAGACGACCAAGAAACAATGCTGACAACGCTGACGCTGATGTGTGGCCGGTGGTTCATGGTGCTAATCTAGAATTCGACTTAGGATTCACATCACGTCGATCAATGCTGAAAGATGGAAGTAGAAGATTTTCATGTGCAATTCCACTATCACATATTTTTCGATTTGCAGAAATGTCAGAAAGTTATTTTCGGAGCCAAGCATACAGTTGTACTCGTACGAAAGGCTACCGACGATGATGCTATCTGGCGCCCCGTCGGTGATGCTGAAAAAGTAATACTGACAAAAATTTCATTGTGGATGCCAGCAATGACTCCATCACTCGCTGAAGAACAACGGCTACTCTCTTTTATGGACTCAGGTGGTAAATCAACATTATCATGACTGACGATGACCACAGGTAGCGTTGAAAGTAACATTAATGGTTTATTCACATGGCAGATAGCATCACAGCAGGGTGTTTCTGCGCCGCCAAACGGACAAAGACCGGATTACGGCTTGATTTGTCTGCGGGTGCCATTAGCGACATTGCCAAGACGGGTGGTCTAATTCTACTTTTCGCAGCTATACCAGCGTTGATAGCCTCTGCAGCTCCAGCTGTTGCAAAAGCAGCTGCACTTGGTGCTGTTGGAACTGCAGCAGGGATGGCATTAAAGAAAGCAACAGGACCAAAAATAAAAACTTCCAAAAAAAGGGAAAGGTCTAAGACTGCCAGGAACCCCTCGTTCATGGTACGGAAAAGTCTAAGACTTCCCGGGACACATCGTTGATACTTCCCATGTCTAATTTTGATTTACTTGATGCTGCTGAGCGATTAAATATAAAAAACTTGAGAGGTGTTTTTATGCGTGATCAATTACCAAAACAATCAAATCGTGTTGAGACCGGTATCATTAATCTCGATAGAAGTTCTGGTCCAGGTATTCATTGGGTTGCATACGCGATTGATCCACGTGGAATTGTTTATTTTGATTCGTATGGACTGGCACCACCGAAGGAATTTTTAAAATATGTCAACGGACTTCAAAATATTCCAATCTGGTATTCAACATTACCAACACAGGCAATAACTGATCCGCCAATATGCGGCCGTAAAGTACTCGCTGTTATCGATGCTATTTCAAAATCTTCCGATGCACCTCATAAAGTGGTACATACGTACGCGAGTTCTGTTTTAAATAATCACTAATCATATAATGGTTTGATGTTTATGGAAGATCCTCTATCAAGGACTAGAAGAAAAAGATGATTATGATTTATCGAAGTATGCTACTAGAGATGATCTTGCTGATATGAACCTCTCTGGAGTTGACAGGGATGAAGTTATTTTTCAGGATAAATACGCTGTTTTAAAGACGAGTGATATTAAGTAGATCGACATAATTCGTAGAGTTCTCGGTGCTACCACGGATAATATTCCAGTATTTACTGACGGCGACAGAATCAGAGACTCAAATGTATCAATCGCAACTATCAGAAATGAAATTACAAAAAGTGTTGCTGATTGTTTACGATCCACCGGTGATACAATGACAGGTTACTCAACATGAATGGAAATAAAATCGTTGTTTTAAGAGAAACAACAAGTGATGAAGATGCCGCAACAAAGAAATATTGTTACGTATATGTAATTTAATTACTTGTGTGTTAGTTTTAAATTTTTTTTAAATTTTATTTTTTGTTTCATTACATTTTATTGTAATGATAACTTTCATTGGATTTGAATATCTGTTCGGAAAATTGGCTTGACCCGATTAGATGATAAGATTTCTTCAGCACTATTTTTAGCTCACAGTTTATGTAAACATCGAGTGAAGACGATTGGCTATTGCCAAGGTCATTTCGGCCCGCGTGTTAGCTGAATTGTATACAGCCTTTCTTTTTTATTTATTTCCAGTGTGAAAATTTGATTCCTAGATAGGGCTATTCTTGCATACGTGATAGTTGTCATTTTGTTATTGCGCTGTTCAAGTTAGAAACCACGTAGCCTGTCACGTGAACTACCATGTGATCTAAAATCGAGGCTTAAAACAATCATTTTCTACTAGATTTATTGAGTCGTATGTCCACACCTTGAAGGTACACGGTGTTTATATTGTTGAAGCCAGCTTGTTCTGAAGTTGGTTTATATTTTGGAATTTAATAATTTACTCTCTAGAAAACTAAACAAGTGCTTTATATTTATAAAAGTTCTGGGAGAAAGAAATTCAGTGGAAATTTATTCTGGAATTTAACGGAAACATTATAAACTGTGATTCAACGAGGATCTGTTACCATCAGTACAGACGTTATCTGACGTCATCGTCTCCCTATTGGAATGTCATCGAGATTCGAACCCGGATTCAATTAGAACTGTTTAGTGATAGGACTTATATTTTTCAATCTTAGGATTAAATTTTGGATTATATTCACAAACCGTAAGTCCTATTTTCTATTGTTACATTGTTTTCTAGGGAAATAAATTATTTTGTTAAAATATACAAAGCTTGTTGACTTCATTCTTTTCTCTTGTTACTTTTATACGAGCCTACACGTAAGAGGAGAAAATTTGGTGCACGTCCTTGGGATATATGAATGTTGGCTAAAATATTTCAGAATTTTTTTAAAAAAAATTTAAATTCCAATAGTGTTTAAATCCTAAGTACTATTTTACATTCTGTTTGAAATCTTTAGTGAAAACAACAGGTTTTCATTTACAATGTCATTAAAAGTGGAGACTTTTCTTTCTAGTCCTACTCAGGAGCAGTTGGATTGTCTGAAAAAAGATGAGTTGCTTGAACTTGCCAGAAAGTACGATCTTTCTGAAGCAAAATCTTCCTTAACGAAACAAGAAATTAAAAACGTTTTGATTCAATATTTGGTAGAGAAGAATGTTCTTGATAAAAGTGTTTTGGATTCGGTCAGTAAGTCTGTATCAGACACTGACATTACAGTAAAGGAAATAAAAATGAAATAGAAGATGGAATTGGAGTTAAGGAAGCTCGAGCTTCAGAAAGATAAAGAACAAATGCAGTTGCAATTAGAAGAGAAGCAATTGCAATTGCAATTTGAGAAAGGGGAGAGAGAGAGACAGGAGAGGGAGAAAGATGAACAATTACAATTTGAGAAAGAGGAGAAAGAGAGACAGGAAAGAGAGAATGATAAACAAATGAAATTGCAATTTGAGAGAGAGAGAGAGAGAGAGAGAGAGAGAGAGAGAGAGAGAGAGAGAGAGAGAGAGAGAGAGAGAGAGAGAGAGAGAAACAATTACAATTTGAAAAAGAGAAGAGAGAGACAGATGCAAGAAGAGGAGGTTGAAAGGGAATTTCAAATTAGAATGAAAGAAATGGAGCTGGCAAGTGAAATGCACATTTCCACATCACATACAAATTCAAGTTTTGACATTACATGAAATATCAGGTTAGTGCCCCATTTTAGAGAAAAAGAAGTAGACAAACATTTTCTTTACTTTGAAAAAGTTGCTGAAAATTTGAAATGGCCAAGGGAGCATTGGACCCAATTATTGCAATGCGTACTTTTTGCCAATGCCCGAGATATGTATGCATCCTTGTCAGTAAAACAACGTTCTGACTATGATTTGGTTAAGGAGTGCATCTTAAGGGGTTATGCGTTAGTCCCTGAGACTTATCGGCGAAAATTCAGAAACTATAAAAAAGAAGCTGGACAAACTTATGTTGAATTTGCAAGAGAAAAAGAGCAGTTATTTAAGAGATGGTACTTAGCCACGAAAGTTGAACATGATTATGAAAGTCTCGAACAACTTGTGTTACTTGAAGAGTTCAAAAACTGTGTTCCTCATGACATTAAGAATCATCTTGAACAGCATAAGACTGAAACCTTGGAAAATGCTGCTCTTGCTGCTGATGAGTATTCCTTAACTCATAAATTTCCTGTTGTAGGCAAATCATTCACTCAGCAGTCTACTGGTAGAAAGGTATTTCAACCCAATACGACTCCTCCTAAAACTCAATCTAGCACAACTTTTAAAAATCAAGTTTCTGATAAGCTTGATTCAAAATCCTTGTCTCTTCCTACGTGTACCTGTTGCAAGAATAAAGGACACGTCATTTCCGATTGCTTCAAATTGAAATATATGCATCAGAATCAAGATAGACCTATCCCAAATGCTCTTATTTTTAAGAGGTCAAGGTCACGGTCATGTATTGAAAGCAAAACATTTGTTGGGTCTAATAAGCCCCTGTCTGATTTTATTATGGAAAATTATGAACCATTCATGTCGAAGAGTTCTATATCACTCTTGGGTGATTTGGCCAATCCTATACCTATTAAAATTGTAAGGGATACAGGAGCTTCTCAGAGTCTTTTATTATCAGGTACTTTGCCTTTTTCTGAGATGTCTTCTTCTAATGAGAGTGTTCTCATTCAGGGAGTAGAGTGCGGCTTTGTGAGTGTTCCTCTCCATTTTGTAAATATGTCATCAGACCTAGTTTCAGGACCTGTGACAATCAGTATAGTGTATCATTTACCCGTTGAGGGCATTCTTTTTGTTGCTAGGCAACGACCTAGCTGGAGAAAAGGTTGTGGTTAATCCACTTGTAACTGACAAACCTTCTTTGGATCAGAAAGTTGATCCTATTGAAAATTAATACCCTGATTTATATCCAGCTTGTGCAGTTACCAGAGCTATGTCAAAGAAAGCTCTTGAGAACGACTTTGATTAGGAAAATATTCCTTTAGCTGACACATGTATTGGTCAGGCTTTTGATGAGGTCACTTTCACTTCTAATTTGGATCAATCAAAAAGGTATTGATCACAGTGATCCTCTTTTAAATACTCATTCTCTTTTATCTAATCAGGGTGATAAACGACAATCACTTGTCGTCGAACAGGAAAAAGATCCTGAGATCTTCTGTTTGTTTCAAAGGGCCATTAGTGAAACTGAAGCCACTGAAGTACCTGTCTGTTATTTCATTCAAAATGGAATTCTTATTAGAAAATGGAGACCTCCCGAGGTACCTGCTAATGACGAATGGTCAGTGAACTATCAGATTGTAGTTCCAAAATCTTACAGAGAGGAAATACTTAGTTTGGCCCATGAAACTCCTCTGGCTGGTCATTTAGGGATAAATAAAACTGATCACAAGATCTTGACTCACTTTTATTGGCCAAAAATCGAAAGTGATGTTTGTAAATTTTGTAGATCTTGTCACACTTGTCAAATGGTAGGAAAAGGCAATCAGAAGATACCTAAGGCTCATGTACAACCAATTCATGCATTTGACGAACCATTTAGCAGACTTATGGTAGATTGTGTTGGTCTGTCACCTAAGACCAAGTCAGGCAACCAATATTTGTTGACCATTATGTGTGCGTCAACAAGATTCCCAGAGGCAAATCTTTTGAGGAATATTAAAACAAAAACCAAAGTAAAAGCTTTGATAAAGTTTGTTTTACTGAATTTGGCCTTCCCAAATCTGTCCAATCGGATCAAAGGTCAAATTTCATGTCTGGAATTTTCCAGCTTGTTATGCTTGAATTTGGCTCTCAGCAATTCAAGTCAAAAGTGAAGCTATGGTTTCACAGAACATTACTTGAGAGAACTTTTGAGTCTCGTGATAGAGTTCATTCTCTCTTGCTCATTCTTCAAAATTTTCTTCAAATTAGATTTTACGGCCCTTACAAAGTAAAGAAGAAAATGAATGAGTTAAATTATAATAATAGTACTCTGATCTAAATAAATTAATGGAGTACTAATATATTGAAAGAGATAGCCAAGTAAATCATGCAATTAATTTAGTTGTACCTGTCCCACCAACTGAGGCTTTAAGTGAAGAAATTCAATCGGACACTGTTGATATTGGAGCAACAAATCTTCGGAATTCGGAAATTATGAAAAATCTGGACCAGAAACTTTTACATTTGCAAGAACATGAAAGGGATGAACATAAACAGCTATTATTCGAATATGAGCACATGTTTCTGGATATTCCTACGAGGAGAAACAAACTTTTTCATGACGTTGAAGTTGTAGATTCAAAACCTGTGAAACAACACCCATACAAGATGAACCCTCTCAAAGAGGAATACTTGAAAAAGGAAATTCAGTATTTGCTGGAGAACGATTTCATACAGCCCAGTAAAAGTGATTGGAGTTCACCATGTATACTTGTTCCGAAACCAGATAAAACTTTCCGTATGTGCACTGATTATAGGAGGGTGAAGAGTGTGACAAAAACAGATTCATTTCCCTTACCAAGAATCGATGACTGTATTGAGAAATTTGAAAATCCCAAGTATATCACCAAATTTGACGTCATGAAAGGATATTGGCAAATTCCACTAACGGAAAGAGCATAAGAAATTTCGGCATTTGTGACTCCAAATGGACTCTATCAATATAAAGTAATACCGGTCGGGATGAAGGGTTCCCCAAGTACCTTTCAACGTTTGATGAATATGATTACCTCAGGTCTAGATAATTGTTATGCTTATATCGATGATGTCATGATCTACAACTACACCTCGAAAGAACATCTAGCCACGATTCGGAAATTCTTTGAAAGACTCACTGATGCAAATTTGACAATCAATTTATCTAGAAGTGAATTTGGCCGTGCGTGTGTAACTTTTCTTGGACATATTGTGGAACATGGTCAAGTTAAACCTATAGATGCTAAGGTCAAGGCTATCTTTGATCTGCCTGTGCCTGTCAATAAAATGCAACTGATGCGATTTTTGGGTATGGCGGATATTAGCGAAAGTTTTGTTCGAATTTTTCTAATATTGCTGAACCTATGACAAACTTGTTAAGTAAGAAAAACAGGTTTCTTTTGACTGAAAAATGTCAGAAGGCTTTTGATAGGTTAAAAGCCGTACTCAAAGGTGCGCCAGTTCTCACAGCTCCAAATTTCAATCAATCTTTTAAATTATCTGTGGATGCAAGTGATGTTGGGGTTGGAGCAGTATTGATTCAAGAAGATAGAAATGGTGTTGATCACCCGTGTGCTATTTCTCTAAGAAATTAAATAAGCACCAAAGAAATTGCGCAGTAATCGAGAAGGCATGTTTGGATTTAATATTGGCATTACAGCATTTTGAAGTTTACGCTAGCTCAGCTCCTTCTCCGGTTGTTGTGTTTAGTGATCGGAACCCCCTTACTTTCATCGACAAGATGAAAAATAAAAATCAAAGATTATTAACGTGGAGTTTGTTTTTGCAAGAATATAATCTTAACATCAAGCTCATGAAAAAGGAAAAGACAATTTGAGTGTAGATGCACTTTCCCGTGTATAGAAGTATTATTTCATGTACACTTTGTATAATTCATAAGAGATTTCTTATGTTATTTTATTTTACCTCATGTATAATTTGCATATGGTAAAAAGAAAGCTTTATTATATAAATCTTTCTTTTTTTGATGGGGAAAGTGTTACGTATATGTAATTTAATTACTTGTGTGGTAGTTTTAAATTTTTTTAAAATTTTAGTTTTTGTTTCATTACATTTTGTTGTAATGATAATTTTCACTGGATTTGAATATCTTTTCGGAAAATTGGCTTGACCCGATTAGATGATAAGATTTCTTCAGCACTATTTTTAGCTCACAGTTTATGTAAACATCGAGTGAAGACGATTGGCTATTGCCAAGGTCATTTCGGCCCGCGTGTTAGCTGAATTGTATACAGCCTTTCTTTTTTATTTATTTCCAGTGAAAATTTGATTCCTAGATAGGGCTATTCTTGCATACATGATAATTGTCATTTTGCTATTGCGCCGTTCAAGTTAGAAACCACGTAGCCTGTCACGTGAACTACCATGTGATCTAAAATCGAGGCTTAAAACAATCATTTTCTACTAGATTTATTGAGTCGTATGTCCACATCTTGAAGGTACACGGTGTTTATATTGTTGAAGCCAGCTTGTTCTGAAGTTGGTTTATATTTTGGAATTTAATAATTTATTCTCTAGAAAACTAAACAAGTGCTTTATATTTATAAAAGTTCTGGGAGAAAGAAATTCAGTGGAAATTTATTCTGGAATTTAACGGAAACATTATAAACTGTGATTCAACGAGGATCTGTTACCATCAGTACAGACATTATCTGACGTCATCGTCTCCCTATTGGAATGTCATCGAGATTCGAACCCAGATTCAATTAGAACTGTTTAGTGATAGGACTTATATTTTTCAATCTTAGGATTAAATTTTAGATTATATTCACAAACCGTAAGTCCTATTTTCTATTTTTACATTGTTTTCTAGGGAAATAAATTATTTTGTTAAAATATACAAAGCTTGTTGACTTCACTCTTTTCTCTTGTTACTTTTATACGAGCCTACACGTAGCATTATGTAGACGATAAAGATACTATAATCGATGAGAAATTAACCACACTGCGATCTGAATATGACTTTCACGTAAATATGTTTTTAAATACTCGTAGAAATTTTCAAAAACTTAATAAAATTGGAAAAGATTTCTTTGGAAATCCATTGTTTGTTAACCTAAATCACTCCGAATTAACACAAAACTAGAAGTTGTTTGAGTTTAATTCCTGATATCGTTAAATAAATCTGATCTGATTAAAATTCCTTATAAGCAGATCATCAACGTGGTATACACAGTATCATCAGGGTCATCAACATGGTCACAGCAAAATAACACTATCAAACATACCGCTGAAGCCACTGGTGTGTATAGGCTGTCCGTGTTCAGCTGTGCAAAATTTGAGATATTTGCCACATTTCCATGGCGTCATTCAACCGATAAGTTTTCTGGAACCGTGTCTATTGTATAAAATCAAGCAGTCGAAGAAACGTTTATACTGGAACCATCTGATACAAAATTAACCGCAGCGTCTTACTGGTGGTGTCTGGTATTTGTCACTGAAACACCTCAGTTGATTACTTAATACTTTAGAGTTTATGATTTCACGAGCATCGGATCTAAATTTTGTAAACAAATACAGATACGAGCAAGCGTGTTTGTTACAGACCCACCTGAAAAATATCATTGACTAGTATACTGTAAAAATAAAAATATACCGTAGACGTGTCGTTGTTACTGACATAATTGTATATTCTGCATCTGCCATTGTCGCTGAAACAGCAACTATAATCGAATCATTATCAGCCACATACATAATAGCACCAGTAATAGGAATTGGTGTTGCAGTTATAACCGGTGTTGCTTGTATTCTTAATATAATTGCCAAAAAGATATCTACGTGTGCCGCTGATAAATTTACATGAATATCAAACGTTACTTTCAGCGGCAACACACGCACACGCCAAATTATCATCGCTGATATCATCAGGGCTCAAAGATGGAATAATATCAGATCAGGAATTTGCAGAAATGATTAAGGTTTATCACGACACCTCCGGTTTGGCAACTGGAAACCAAACCACCTTGTCGGAAATAAAGACAGCGTCACCTTAATTTAAATCCTGATTTAAAATCAGGAAGTAAATAATAATAATGACTACGCCACAAGAACTCCTTCAACAAATTGTCGCTAATACAACACCACAACTACAATGATATCAACAAGCTCAAATAATCCTGAATTCGACATTATCTTTCCAACGGCAATTCCATCCAAAGAAATAGCATTAGCACAATTGCGAGTATATCACAGCTGGCCAAATATTAGATCATTCAGTGGGTTGCCGGCAAATAATTCGTTAGTGTTGCCTTATAAAAATATATCTGATGGTACTCCCGATTGGCAAGTTGTAGGTATTCCTACGGGCAGGTATCAAATCGAAGAGATCAATGATGAATTCCAACGCAGAATTAAATCTATCACATTAAAAGAATCTAAAATCGCTATTACGGTTCATGAGCCTACATTATCAGCTGCGATAGAAATATCAACGCCCGACTAGGCCGTTAGATATATATATATATATATATTAATCATCGATCAGAACTGTACTAGGATGGCCAAAAGTTCCACCGGTTTATCAAGGACCATCAGAACCTAAACAAGCTGATTATACTTCAGACAAAAAAGAGTATTTTGGAGTAGACTTTATCAGATATTACGACCATACTTACGTGTGGGTGTTTGTAAGAGAGGATCCGGTGCCTGAACGGGCTGCTCACTTTAGACAAAATGGAGACATATTTATATCCTGGAAGTTTAAGATACCCTTATTGGGTCATGAGAGAGATTATCATTTTAAAGACATTAAACATTTATTTGATGATATTGTTATCTATTATAATGCGAGCATAGATGAGCTACGCAAGAAATTTGCCAAATACGTAATAGAATTTCCCAATGAGAAACTTCGTGAGGAAATTATTTCACAGATTAAACACACAAATAAAATCATGGATGAGCTTGAATCTTCCAACCGTAAACTTGTACAGTCTGTTATTGATTCAACCGACACATTCACCAATGGTATTATCGAACGATCAGTCAAACGCGATTTTTTTTAAATGCGATGGCAGTATTTGTGGTTGATTTACCAAAATTTTAAATTTTACGGAAATCTTGTCAAAGTCAATGATATTGTCGATGGATACTTTCCAAAGATCGTAGACGCTTGGAGAAAAATATCCCCACCGGCGATTATTCTCAAGCACGACTATGATCCTTTTGTGGAGGTCGGCATGTATCACCAGGTGTTGTCTCGATCACATCAACGATCGCAGTTAATTTAGTGTGTGATGCTATTGATGGAAGTTATCAAGTAGATACTGACAAATCCAAACAAGCACAAGAGGGATATATCCTATATTCATTTTCCCCGAAGTACCGTCTGGGTTTTTAATTGTGTCAGTACCCGTTAATCCGGTTTATCTGCGATATCATAATCCGCTGTTGTCACGGATACATTTTAGACTTACTGACCAGACCGGACGCTTACTTGATGTACGACAGGAAGTTTTGGCAATAAGTTTGTATGTGAGATCGTAGCTACTTTCTGTTGGAAAAAAAAATCAGAGTCAGAATCAGAATAAAAAATATTATAATCAGAATGTGAATCAGAATCAGAATAAATATTATAACGAAAATTTTTTTTTGACCAAAATTCATACTAAACTCTGAAAATCGATGAGGTAAATATCCGACTAAAAATCAAAATCAGACTAAAATCTTAAAATCGATGGGGTAAATACCCGACTAAAAATCAAAACCAGACTAAACTCACCTAATTGATGGGGTAAATGGTACTCAAAATTATATTTTTGGTGATAAAATTACGCTGAAACAATAAAATATTATTTTTTACTGACCAACAACAACAATAAATATTATTATGATGAAAATTTTATTTTTTATTGTTTTCGGACTGATTTTCTAATTTTGATGGGGTAAATGGTACTCAGAATCGTGATTATCTTTCAGATTCCACAATTTGATGGGGTACATGGCACTTAAAATCATGATTACCGTCCAGATTTCATAATTTGGTTCTCAAAATAACAAAAATATCTCTGAAATTGATACAAAATAAATCAGAATAAAATAAATATCATATTATTTTCATTATTATCAGAATAAATCTGATTTTGCATAAATATTATAATCTGAATCTGTGTCAGATTAAAAAATAAATATTATTATCAGAATAAATTTGATTCTGCATAAATATCATAATCAGAATGAAAATAAATATTATTATCTGAATAAATATTATAATCTAAATCAGAATCAGAATAAATAAAAAACGAGAAAGTTGAATGACGTCGGATATATATCATTTTGGGTAATTGTTATAGTTTTCTTTCTCATTGCAATCGTTGGATCGCTAAGTGCGATAGGGGTAATAAAAACACCCCCTAAGTGAACCCGAATTTTTTTTTTTTTTTACAATCTTACAATCACAAGTATATCTCGTCATCAACTGCCCGCAGGCACCCCCTTCAATTATAATAGCATCTGTCGCCGAATGCAAGACAATATGTCTATCGCATTTTTCAAGACCCGAACATGTGAAGAGTTCCCACTAGTGGAAAAGTACGCAAACGCCTTAACCCCACGACTACCGGAGCTCGTACAAATACACAGGGAAATTTAAGTATATAACTTTTCGCTACCACAGTCACTGGTGACAGCGCTTTCACGCTCAGTGACCTCTTCAGTAGCGACCTTGTCACTGAGTTTACAATGAATCATTTCACAATCAGACATAAATTTCTTCAGCTGTCGCACACGTGAACTCAGTTTCGTATTCGCGTGATAGCTCTGATCTAACTTTCTCAATCGCATTTGCGAGTGATCAAAAATTTTTGAATATCCTCATCATCGACGTAAAGTAGAGAATATTTCATGGCTTGGTGAAGTAACTTAATGAATCTATACTCAGCTGCTAATGTATATCTCCCATCATATTTCCGTTCCTGTAGCGCTTCAAAATTATTTGTAATTTTTTCGGGGTCCAATTGTTATGATAATTCTATATCCTCGTCATTTAATTTTTTAATATCAGAAATAATTGCATGAATATTTGGAATTCATTATATAATAAATATTTGTTTAAAATAAAAACATTTCTGAATCTGAAAAAAAAAATATTTGTTATATACATTTCTGCCTGATGTCATTCGGGAGGATAAGTACATGTAGGTCTGTATACCTATTCACCTGGAAGATCTAAAAATAACTTACCTGGATTTATACACACGCAAGCGGTGCATTGATTTATACTGAGGTTAACTATATTGGATAAGCAGGAAACCTACATGTGCGATCAGTTATACTGAATAAAATCACAATTATTGTAAACTGTAGCGTGGATTTATTTCAATTTCCAAATACACTTCATAAAATATACTGTATAAAATATCTGTATTCGATAATCGCACATACATTTTCTGCACAAGATGTCATTAGCGAGATTAAAGTACATGTAGGTCTAATCTACCTGTAATAGCTAAAAATAACTTACCTGGATTTGTAATATTACTCATTTGCAAGAGGGGCAACTACTTAATTACTCTAGCGGAGAAATCGTTGCTTGACAGAGTTATCTCCCTTATTCATCTAATACAATAGGGAGATAGTAAAATGTTAATTTTTGGTTAAATTTTTTTGGAATACGCCGATTTGTATATTTTATCTGCGACACGTTGTACGGAAGGTGTGACAATATCAAAATATTTTCCAGCTGCATTCATTGATTAAAATATTATTTCTTCGCCAGTCTCCGCGTTCACGGATTTAACAACCCTTGCTCGTTTTTCGTGCTTACCAGTACAACCAAACTTGCAATTTTGACCCTGTATAATAGCTCGTAAATTGCGTAAAGAATTATCAAGTTTACTGCCATTGATGTGATCGATCACAAGTCCATCTTTGATTATTCCATAAAAACATTCGTAGATGAATTTATGAGATAAATGTCTTTTTTTTCAGCACAAACTCTGAGATAACCAGCATTGTCGACAACACCGACTGGTTTTTTAGCCGACAGTGCCTGATTACACCATCACAAGATGCCTCATAATTCTTAATGGTGGGATGTTTCACAAATTCATTTTGCTCCAATTTTATAATAATATTTTTTGTCTAAATTATTATTTTATTGTTGGGGTGAAAATCTGACGAGATAGTCTTCAGCGCTCTTAATAGGAGATTAGACTCCATCGGTATTAGTTTTTTAATCATAATATCGTTTCAGCTCTCTGTATTTTTTACCACCACATTGCACACACAACTGCGTTTCTCCTCTGACCCCAACACCACACTTCAAACATGGTTTTGGTCCTAGACTCCCTCTACGAACGCTTTGCATGTGACATCCCAGAATTCATTTACGCAAGCCCTGTTATAAGGAAGTGAAGAACCGATCATGAGCAACTTACACTTATTCTTTGCTTCAATCGTTATATATAATTAAACTTTAATTTAAATGTATATTTGCCTTAATTACAATATGGAGGAATTTACGAGATTATCTGCGATTAAGCCCTCTAAAGCCAGATTCGATCTCGACAGAATAAACCGTCAATTACCAATGCAAACTTTGGTTGATTTAACGAATAAGACTCTGATCAATCGTATCAGTGAATCCAAGAGAGAATTTCGCGATGATGGTGCAGCTTGTGTGTGGTCAACATTCAGAATTGTACGTGACGCAGGTGGCATTGCCAATGGTGTTGTCGATGCTACAACGAATGACAAGCGAGCAGCGACAATTATTATCTCGACATTACACGAAAATATATTTATCGAATAAAATTTATCGTAACGACAGACGATGACACATGGATTATCAGTGACAAACGTGATCCTGTTTGCGTGTCTCGTCAGGGTCATAGTGGAGATATTGTAACGATAACTATAAATTCAAAACCAGAAATACTGACTGGAATTGATAGACCTTATTATGAACGAGCATATCTTATAACGGCAGTTGTTTATGGAATATATCCACTGAATGATAAACCTAACGTCGATAAACTTCTACCAATAAAAATTTCTCGCTGTGACTTTTGTCACTTAAATTGTGTTGCTGAGCGAGTTACAGAACATTTAACAAACGCGAAATGAGGAAACGGTTTTACGAATCTAAGACGTAAAAAAAATTACATGAATGGGCAGAAACAGTTAAAGATACTGAAGCGTCTATCAAAGATGTTGCTGAACTGGAAAAAATTAAGATTTCCAATAAGAGTGAAGACATTAACCGGAGAGATTTTATACCAATCGAAATATAAAAGAAATAGAACTTCGATAGAAATTATTGATCATAATGCACATGCGTGGACTTCGGATATAACACTATTTCCACGAAATCGAACTGTTTAATTCTATAGCGGCGATATGTTTGATTTTATCAGAAATATCAGTTAGAGTGAGCCTGTATCCGTGTGGTTGTTTCAGAGTTCAGAATGTGTGAACAACGATAAAAATCGCTACGATCAGTTTGTACGATCTAATGATGGTGTTTATCGTAGAGAATATCTCCACGACGAAATGAAAAATCTTGAGCTGCAATACACGAACACCAATGAAATCGACGCTGATGGCGGTGATGAAATCACTGCCGATAGATTACTCAGCAATTGTTTTACCGTTCCTTCAGTCGCTGCACATGCTGCTCAGAAGAAAAATTCATGGAAACCAACACGATTGGAATTTCTTAAAGATATCCAGCGCAGTTGTATCGAATTCGGACATGGCGGATTATGGAATACTAAATACGATTATAAAGATGTTATATCGGTTGATATGGTTGCATGCTATCCTGAAAGTTTTCTTGGCTGCGGAGAATATTCTGAGTATTTTTAAAGATTTGGATATCCACCACACGAGATGACCAGAGGTGCGATAAATGGACCCTTATCATATTTTTACTTGACCGGATTTGCATGCATTGAGTCATTCGAGTTAGCATGGAATCTCCATCCGGTTGTTTATGTTTGGTTTGGGAGACTTTTTTCAGAAAAATGTTGGGCTTCAATAGTTTTAGTTAGATATATGCTTGATGATGAAATTTTGGTGTCATCGACATTCAGTGAAGCAATTATATCATATCGTCCGCAGAAACAAATTTGGTTACCACAGCAGAAGAAATACTCTGATGATGAAAATCCTGATATAACGGATTATGAAAATAAACTCGCAAAGGATCTTGGGAGAAAATTAATTGGTAAATTTACGCAAGGAGGATCATATGATCACAAACGATATTGTTGTAGATTAATCATTGATGATGCGGAATTGGATTTTATAATTGCTGCTACAACAGAGAGAGGCACTTTTATAAACCGAAAAAAATGTTTATTTATCTGAAGGAACTAAATTAGGTACAATCGTGAATTATACTGAAGGTGAATCACCGCAATTCACTCATTTAAGATCTTCGATGCTCGCGTACGTTTCGATAAACTTATTATCGATGATAAACAGATTTTCTGACACCGAGGTTAGAGTCGCTACAGATTCATTTTATATCAATAAAAAATACACAGAATCACTGAAACAGTTAAAAATTTCCAATGACGCGTCTTTGGGGTGAATGGAGAATTAAACGAGAACATTCTTGATTATTCTGAATCTGCTGATTATATTTCTGAGGATAATTATTGTAAAAAATAATCGTTTATTGGAATTTTCATCGGCTCCATCTGTGTTTGATCCTGTAACCCGTCATAAGACTGTTTATCTCAACGGGTGCGGTGGTTCTGGTAAAACAACTCGTGCGATTGAATTATTTCGACGATTAAATAAATCCGCCAATATGATTGTTTTCACACACACAAACATAGACTTGCACGAGAAATGAATGAACGTGGAGTTAATTCGTGTATATATCACAGTTTCATTCGATTGAAGGGAGATACGTGGACTTCTGAGCGAATGGGTGACAGACATATTCCTAAGATTATTATTTGGGTTGAGATCTGTGCGGTATCGTTGGAGGTATTAAATATATTTCTTAATTGGCTGTTGACGGGAAATACTGCGATTATCATGTGTGGTGATCATGGTCAACCACCACCTTTTGTTGGATCATCTCCACACAAATGGCTGAAAAAGTTCGTAGATTATTATGAGGAGATAACTGATGATCATAGAGCTATTGATGAATCACTAAAAGAATTTAAAAGATTGATCAGACTGCATCCAGATAAGATTCAATGTGGGATAATGCGTGAAATAATTCCAGAGACTCCGATGAATGATTTTTGGAATTTATGGAAGCCTTCTGATTTGATAGTTGCAAGTTGGAAGATAATTCGTGATACACTTAGCAAGAATTATTTCTGTTACACAAGGAAAGATTTTCGGATGTGCCAGTGCCGTTTTGTTATCGCGCAGCAGATACACGAAAACAATATATTAAGGTCGATATTCCAGGAACGAATGAGAAACAAAAACTCGTTCTTAATGATATTGTTGTTGTTGATGTGAATGCCGTTGAGAGCGCATTAACGGTTGACAAATCTTCTTGGACGCTAGGATACGCTATAATGATTCACTCGTCACAGGGATAACTATTTCTGATACAAATATCTGGATTGTTGATGATCGGATCAAATGGTCAAATTTAGTTTATCTAGCGGTTTCGAGTCAGAAAAATATTGCAGTTGAAGCGAGTTGTAATGGATCGTGTAATGAACGAGGAAATAACTGATATAAGCATTAAAGATGTTGTCAAGAAAAAATATCTAGTTATCAGCAATCTGACAAAAAAATAAAAAAAAAAATAAACGTGACTTTGATATCGACGTTGATTTTATCATGACACTGAAACAACAACAGAATAATCATTGTGCGAGCTGTAATACAATAATGTCATGGAAGTTTTCGAATAATAATCCAAGACAATTCACCGTGGATAGAATTAATAGTAATCTCGGTCACACACGTGAAAATGTGATATTGACCTGTCTTGAGTGTAATCGACGTAGGGGTGCTGGTATCCTGCTTTCACAAAAGTGAAGGCGGTGATAATTGCATATCCTCAGGAATTACTTGTAATTGTTCACGTACAAATCCACGCTGAGGAGCATTTGAATCTAGTCTCTAGATTGCAGGTCTACCCGTGAATCTTTCCACGCTGGAAATTTTATGTGTGGTCACACTCCAAATAGGATTAGTTGAACTTTTTTTTACCCCCTTCAAGTTCACCGGGTTCATATAAATATCTTACAGTCACATTACCCAGTACTGGTTGTTTTGAGGAAGAGTCACGTCGTTTTATTGGTATACGTTTTTTGTAATAGCGCTGATGGATTTCATAGAAGTTGCACGAATAATTTCATTATTTAACGCAGCTATCATACGTGGTAGTCTTGCAACCCATTCAGGAGATCCTTTGTCTTTCTGAACTTTATTCAAGGTTATTTCCTGCGCATACTGATAATCTCTCAGAAAGTGTTCGATTAAATCGTTTAACGATTGCCTGATCACGATGAATTGCGGTGTGTCCTCGTCTGATTTTGACATTATGTTTTTTTCATCAAAGATGATACTGCACCAAGAAATTCGTTGCCAGGATCAACCTGTAGTAGCTGTGGTTATCGCAAAGGTCGTTGATAAATTCATTCAAAAGCAGATGCAACTTCAGCTGCTGTTTTAGTTGATAATGGTTCTGCTTTCTTATATCTACTTGCAACGTCAATGACAGTTAATGTGTATTTGTATGTGCGCGATTGACGTTTACGTGTTTTAATAGTATCATGAGGTGAAAACAAAATATCTACCTGATGAACTTCATTGGGAACGCTGACATCAAAATGTGCATACTGAATTTGTTTAGGTGGTGGTAAATAAATTTGCCATATTGCCTGTCGTGCTAAACAATTTCTAGCAACAGAACGTACGACACCTGCCGCATCAGCAAGTTTACCAATCGCTGCTTTATCCTCGAATATCCTCTTGGGCTATAAAAAATCGATTCCATTATAATAGTCATCTATGATTAATTACCGGCCCCTAACACTAGTTTACCTTTCGTCGCAGATTTTACTAGGAAGCTAGCAAGTTTATCCCTGAGAGATTTATTTTTTTTATGGAATTTAACAAGTGAATCATGTTCACATCTGCAATATGTCGTTGTTGTAAAAGTTTATTTTTATACGCAACATCATGAATGTTGCGTGCTTGATCAGTCGCATTTATTGGATTCTCTCCTGGTCTTAGTTGCTCTCGTTCGTCAAGTCGGATATCAAGTCGGGTTCCAGGACCACAATAATTATATCCAGGAAGATGTTTTTCTCCTGGGTATTTAGCCCATGGAGCTCCTGGGAATTTTCCCAGTGAAGCAGTGATATCACCAACCCTGACATCAGTCATGCGAGACGAAATAAATTTATATTTGTTTGTACCACATTTTACACACTTGCCTGAAAGCGCACGCTTTTTATTTTTTGTTGTTATTGTTGTTAATCCACTGGTGGGTGTGGATGCTCTGCATTGAACACAATATAAATTCATATTATTTATTATATTTTGTACAACATGGATGTCATTGATTTCTCAGCGACACGAAAGCAAGAGACAATCAAGCATCATGCAGCGCTACCAAATTCTATGAGAGCAATTATAATAGGTCTATCTGGGTCTGGTAAGACACAATTGTTGCTTAATCTGATAATGAGATGGTTAAAGTGGGATACGTTGCATTTAGTGGCGCCATCTGTAGATGATCAGAGATGCTACGATGTGCTTAAAGATTTTAATGAAGAAGCGAAGTCGTTGGATGAAGATGATGATAATGATATTGTTGATTTTATCACCGATATTGATGATGCTCCATCTGTGGATGATCTCGACGGATGTATTAATAATCTCATAGTATATGACAATGTGATGCTGGACAAACAATCAAATCCAGCTCGGATATTTTTCAGAGGCAGACACAAAAATACAGACGTTATTTATGTTACTCAGCGATATACACAAATACCTAATGTGATCAGAGACAATTGTAATCTTTTAGTTGTGTTTAATGGAGTCGATACACATACTCTGCGAAACATTCATCAAACATGGTGTTCAGGTTATATGGATATGATTAAGTTGAAAAACTTCTTTTCAAAAGCACAATCTACACCACACGGATTTATCATGATAAATTTATATGATCCTCGGTCGAGGTGTCGTGTAGGTCTCGATAAAAGTTTTGACTGAAAAACACAGCAGGTGGAAGTGCGACGGCAAAGAGTGTGTGAGCGGCATATAAACAAACACGTCATAAAAAACAAAAACACAAAAGTAAACAATAAAGTAACAAGAAAAATCTAACGCAAATAGGAAAGTTTCGGGTCGGTTAGAGATTTCGGTTTTGACGTTATTGACGTTTGTATTTTTGTCTCCGTAGGAAACATTAGTTTTCATCGTAAACTCTAATTGAAAACTTTGTGGGATTGTCCCCCCACCCCCTGCTGCTTCTGCTGCGTTTCGTTACCACGTACAGCATTACGCGACGGTGGTTTATTTTTGTCTTTAGTCTCACAGACTGCCACAATCAATGAAAGTTTATAATGAAGAGCTATGATATCGGAGGTCTTAAAGTTAGCGTGTGATGTGTGACCAGTCCTAACACTAACTTCTTAATGCTGAGCGCCCAGCGAGGCAGCTGTTAGTACCATTTTTATAAGTCTTTGGTATGAGTCGGCCGGGGATCGAACACACGACCTCCCGCATCCGAGGCGGATGTTCTAACCACTAGGCCACCGGAGTGGTTTAAAGTTAGCGATTGGCGAATAAGTAGCTAAGAGACTTACTTCAAGATATTGGTGTTGTTCCCTCTTTCTTAACATACTTTTAATTTCTAGTTTAAACACGATGATTTTAGGAAATAAACAAAAGCCATGTCGATTCCAGGTTATGAAACGGGCGTTACTCTGATATCGCGATAATATAAAAAAATAAATGTTTGTACTTAGGATGTACTGTTCCAAATTTTAGGATCTTGATGTATATGCTCCATCATTTGTACATGAATTTGAAAACTGGATGCTGCATCAAAGGCTCTGTTTCTATCACCCGTATCCTCCAACCACAGAAACTTATCTGAGAGAATTAAAACAAAGCATATGTAACCACTTTCGCCGGGGAGTGGGTGGTGGCCAGGATTATCGGTGAGAATGGGCACACCTACATGAAATGAACATACATGTCGACCACAGACTAAACAAAACCAAGTGTTACAACGAAAAGTAATAGATCGTGCACAACAAAGTTTTTAAGTCAACACCTGTGAATCGTGAAAGCCATCAGAAAACAACAACGTTAACATCCTTCATATCTGACTCTTCCTTGCTACCTTAGATTCGATCTCTTGCTTCTTGAAATATATGGTAATCACGTGGTCTGACGCTTGCATAAAATCATTGGACATTATCAGATGGCAGACTAGTTAAACGATTCGTTAAAGTGATATAGATTTTAAGAAGATATAGCTTTTATTTGAGAACATGGAGTGCGGCCATGTTTTGAAAAAGTGAAATTCATGATTGCATTGTTAAAATGGTGTACTCGCCACAGTTCTGACATTTTTTCGAAATAAAAGTGGTGATGCAGATTTGGTAACCAACGGTCATGCAGTGTATATAAGATAAGAACACCATAGGTGGCGCTATGCAGAAAATCACCGAAAACGTCGAATACCTCGATCCCAAAGAACCCATGATAGCGTAAGAAGCTATCATACGATTTATACTCTTTCCTCAAATATCCCTGCTCCGTTTTCGAAAGAGATGCAGAAAAAATATTCAACTGATAGTACAAGAGACATGAATGAAATTAGAATGGAAATGACGGAATTTAACTTCATGAATGGATATAATCAAAATTTATATTTGTATGGAGTGTGAATCTGCATACAATAATAAAATTTATTGTGGGGTAGATTCCAGTTGCTCATTGCACATACATTTAAGTTGGAAGCGTCTACTCCAGAAAAGGAAAGAAAAAGATTAACGACAAACAACACCCTGTGCACATTTGGTAAAATGTATGCATCATATAAAGCTGCTATATTGAGCAGCTGTTCAGCAAATATAAGTTTATAAAGAAATTTTGGAGATGGCTACCCATGGTGTAAAGAAAAGCTTATTGATTTGAAGCAGCCAGAGAATACAGACCTACGCAAAAATTCCATACGATCTAGGTATTGCTAGTTTCCTGTTAGACTGGACCTTTGAGGGAGCAACAAAAACAGTACCAGAAAATAACATTTAGTTAAACATTCATTTTTAATGACGAGGAATAACTTAGTTGTTGGAGGTTGACACTTTAAGGACCGTATTTAATAGAGACCATATATCTTTCCACGCCAGACGTAGAGAATAAGCGTAAATAAACTTTAAGCCCCGCCATATAGCTCTCTCCTTAAACCTGTTAAAATCCAAACAATTTCGAGATGTTTAATTTAATATTTTAAATTAAAAAATACGGAGATTGTTCATTCCACACAATAGCAAGAGCATCTTACCCATGAACAAATGTTTGTGAAATAAGATTAAGTTAAATTACAAAACTGGTGACACTGGCATGAGTCAACATAAGCTATGTCCATCTGTATTACCGCTCACAAATGGCAATATATCGGTCGTAAGAACTTATCATCACTAATTACGGTATTTATAATGAAGCGTTATTACTGATTGTTAGAAAAGTTTTAAGACTTCTTGTGTAAGACAAAACAAGAACAACCCCAGTACAAACAAAAATAGATTATTTTATAACATACTTGAGAAATCAAACACACAGCCCCTTGCGGAGGATGAGACTACATATGTATTCTTTCATCTCCTTTGAAAACGAACAATAATTGCTAAAAGAACACGGAACTAAAATGGTAACTTAAAACTCTTGTTCTATGCACGTTGACTAAATGTAATTAACGTTTAAACAATGCCTAAAGGTGCTGTACTTGTAAAATTTTTATAAAATCAGTAGGTCACTTTTCTACAGCAAAGTGTTAGAGTTTGCTAATCCATTATTTAAAATCAAGAAATTAGTGTTTTGAAAAATATTTACCTTTACATATATGGAATTGGCATTTCTAGTTTAATGTATTGTTCCTCTATTTACATTTTTTCCACTTTAACATGTAATTCTGTGCTGATGGTTTTCTATCACTCATTTGTTCATTTTATCCATTGTAATATCATATTCGTCACCTTTGTTCACACAATCCTTTAATCTCTGTTATATTGTAGTTCGGTTTACGATTTCTTTTATCAGTTTTTCATTGTCACATTTGTATCATTTTACAACTGCCACTGCTTCTTTATAATAGATCACCGGAGACGGTTGTTCCATATATTTCTGTAAGTGTTTTCTCGTTATTATTAAATAAAAGCTCAGCCAAAACCATCAGATGTACACTATGAAAGGATGTAATGGTCTTTATATCATCATGGTGCAAACTTCTATCTATATCAACCTGTTTTGGTTAATTTGGTGGTAATTCGCTTTGATCAAAGGTTTGTGGATGTATTAAAATTGATGATAATAAATATTTTGTCGAGAAAAATACATAATGCATGGAGCATTTGTGTGAATCGTTGCTATACCTTATCTGAATTAAACTTGGAAGAAGTTTATACACTGTCATGGTCACATTAACATCTATGTGAACATATTACCATTTATCTTGTCCAGAATCTACTAGGTAGTTTTTAACTTTTCAACATGGTATTTGTTTTTTAACTTCTTTAAGATTTGATTCAATTTCATTTATTTGAATGTTATCTCTTTGATATTTTATGTGATCTCGCTTATTACCATGCTGGAGCACTGGTCAGTGTTATTGTGGCTGTATCGAGGTTTTCATGTGTACCATTTGTTTGTTCAACTGTGTCACGTGCCCCCTACTGACTTACTACTAACCCCGGAGAAGGACGGACAGTTTAAAGGTTAAATAGCTCCGAGCCCCCCAGTCAGCAAAGCCGACGGCCTAGGTGTTAAAATATAAAATTAATAAGGTGAAAGGTATAAGAATTAAATAAACTATATCACAGTTTTCCACAATTACAGGACAATTTTTCAATGCAATTGCTTCCAATCACTACACAACCTATCCAAATTGCCAATTATTTCATCCCGCGAAATTAAAGGTGAGAGTGTTTCCTTCCCGTGTCACCTCTATGTTACTCATCTGTAATTTCCGCCTTGTATTCCTTTCCCGGCTGTCCTTGTCGGTACTTCCGGCACCCTTGTTTCCGTTCTCTCGGCCCTCCTAATCGGTACTGCTGGTATCCTCGTTTCCGTTCTCTCGGCTCTCCTTGTCGGTACTTCCGGTACCCTCGTTTCCGTATCCGACCCTCCTTCCTCGCACAACAACCTATCTCTACGTGCTCTCCTCTCTAATCTTTGGGTGGCGTCAGTTCCCACCCGGAAAGCTTCCTCAGAAGCCTTTGTACCAATCTCGTCCGAAGTTCCTAGACTAACTTCGCACCCTTTAAACAAGGGCACAACTTCAGCATTCGGAGCGCAGTCTTGTATCCAACTTCCCTACGTCCTCCTCTCGCAAATGTCCAGACGTGCACTGACTCTTTCACAACGGATTAAACAGAATAATGTCAAGCTGCGTGAGAGACCCCCCCCCCAAATTCGACTTAGCTCTGATTGGATACTGGTGGTCTCTTTGAAAACGGTTTGGGGTGGTATCACTGAGGTGTTACAATGTCAGGTTTCCGGCCTCCAAGCCTAAGCCGACCGGTGACATCACTGCTAATTGCAAACAGAGTTTCCTGCCCCGCTGCAAGTTTCTTCAAAGGAAGTAACCGCGAATTTGAAGTTAACACAACGGCTAATTCACGGTTGGTATTTTCCTTGTTTCAGAATCGGTCTAAAGTAGTAATATTACTTTGTTTACGAGATAAATTCAGATTGTTTGCCTGATTTTGAATATATGCTTACTAAATATTCCTTTTTTGTTTCGAAAGTTTCCAACAACAACAATTTTAATTTAGAATCAGTTATCAAAACAATCGAATCGATTGATCCACACTTTTGATAAGTTCTCTTCCCTCGTTTCGTAAGCATGCGTCCTCCATAAATTTCCTTAGCTGTCTTACACTCGCGCCAACAATCTTTTTTTGTTTCATATTCTTGAGACACCTATAATCGAATTATTTTTTCCTATCGCCTGTGCGAGTGGAACGAATTGCTGAATTTGTATATCATCACTGATCCCAGCTAGGGACATTGTCATTGCCTGCTGTAATAATTTGATAAACCTGTATTCTGTTGGAAGTGTGTATCTTCCTTCGGATTTTTTCATTCTTGTAACATTTCAGAATCATATGGGATTTTGTCAGGATCAAGTTGATCAGTACGTTGTATACCAATGTCATGTAATTTTTCAATCGCAAAAATAATCATATTAATATTTTCGTGATTTATTATAACATAAAAATATTTCTTTAATATACAATTAAAAATATTTACACTATATACAAATATTTCAACTATGTAAAGATATTTACACTATATACAGATCTTAATGAGAATATGTTCTTAACTATACTTATCGTATACTTGTACCATACTTTTCTATCTTAATCTCTTCTTAACTGTACAGATATTCTTAACTGTACGGCTATTCTTAACTATACAGATATTCTTAACTGTACAGCTATTCTTAAATATACAGATATTCTTAACTGTACAGCTATTCTCAACTATACAGATATGCAGAAGCATGTATACAGCACTATATACAGATACTTACACTATATACAGATATTTACAACTCTAGTAGCATATATACAGCACAAATGTACAACCAGCGACGTTAACTTTTAGGCCACCATGAGTTCTATGGATATGTGTTCCGAACGTTTACATAAAGATACTAACAGAACACATCATATCAAATGCAATCGAAAACCTTCGACACACGTCTCGGGTCTTTATTTTATATTTATGATTCCAAGTACCTTTTTAATGATAAATCCTACGTAATCTAAGTGGGCAGGGGCCAGTTTTTATGTACAAATTTAATGCCGTACTCAGCGACCTAGTATAAAAAATCATAACAAATCAAATACACAAGTGAGGTCAAAAAGGTCCATGTGTTTGGATACCTATATTAAAACAAAGCATGAGAATATTATCCACTTGACCAGAGAAGTCAATGGCAGTTCATAGCAGATGAAGTTTATGCATCCCAACTCCAAATTTATACCTGCAATTTGCATCTCCGAAGGTCATTTTTGACACCATGTGATTCTCACAGTGCAAACACAAGCCCTTTTCCTTGATGATAATGCTGCAAAACAGTCTGTACTAAACAGGCTGATGTAATTGAATATAGTTGTCATCCAAGCCGTTTTTAAGATATTCTACTTGCCCCAAACCCATGTGTTTACTGCAATGCGAGGCTAGCTCTTCTTCCTAGCCGACTATTGGTATTTCACTATCAACATACTGCAGAGTAACTACGGAAGGTGTACATGCCTGACATCAATTTCAAGAACAACATAAGCCCTAAACACCAAGTTTACAAATATATTGCATATCTTTAATTAGCAAACAATAATAGCTGAAAAAGTCGCACGATAGCCTTAAGTTAAGAAATTTGCCAGGGGCCAATTTACGAAACTGGACCCTGCCACCTTAAGAATTTGGCTGAAAATGGTTTATGTCAAAAGTTGTGTACATATCATATATTTAGACATTATCTAGTAAATGGCATAAAGAAAACATTTTGTGCACAAAACTAAAAATGGTATTATGCTTTTAGAAAAGTGCTTACTTTGCGGCAAAAAGCACTGCATTATTTACATTGTGGGTTATGACTGACTGCATTTCTTGAAAGATTTCAAATTGTTTGCAATCTAAAATACTTTTGGTCTTTGTTTACTACCACAGCATCAGGACAGAATCAAAATTCCTTTACAATGTTTCATAAATGTCAAGAAGAGATTTGGAAGTTATGAATTTTAGGAGTGAATGACAGAAATGCTATGTTAGTTGTCAGTGACAGAAGTGAAACGTTTCTATAAACTCTTCTAGCAAACTTAAAGAAATCACACATTTAAGTAAATAATGTGCTTTAGAAGTACTTTTAGACTGATATAAAACATGCAGTTCCTAACCTTTGATTATCATTCTGGAGATGCTAATAGCGGCATCAATGTTGTGTGGGGGTGTGTTGGGGGGGGGGTAATCACAACGACAGTCTAACTAATCTTGAGAGATCAAAGTTTAATCAATTAACATTAGACCATGCTGGAATATTGATACACTGATGTGTGGGACCCTGTTAAACTTACAAAGTAACATATCAAAATACATAGCTACTGAAATTGACCATTCATTTACAATTACTCAAATACAACTTAACAGAAAAATTTCTTCTCAGACTCCAATTCACTTACAACTGACTTTAATAATTTCTGGAGTTTACAAAATCATAGTAAATAATAAGATAAGGTATAGAACAAATATTTACAGAGGAAAATTCAGTTCAAGGTAAAAAGCGTTTCACTTGCTTGACTTTTAATAAGCACGTACCATAAAACAGCTGCTGCGGAAGCTAAATTTGTCCGTCAAATTCACTCTCTTGTGCACTTAGATCAGAATGAGTATCTGGATGAGATTCAAGCTAATGTTTCTTTCAGCATGACTAACCGATTAATCCTAATCTTTTACCATGCAAACTGAGACCTGCAAAAAGAAAAGAAACAAGTGATATTGATGTACTTTTAGCATTCAATGAAAACATAAGAATTTCAGAGGAGAAACTGTATGTGTATTGTCAAATGTATGAAACCGCCACTTAATTTTAAGCTTTTCCCCCTTTGTTAACTGAACCTAGAAATTTTAAGATATATGCATAACACTGAAACATTTCCTATTATTACCCAAATGTGAGATATGAATCTCTTATGTCACCTTCACAGTGGGGTCATGAAGGTAGAAACTGTGTCGGTATGCTAAAACTTTCATTCTTCGCACCAAAATATAGCAAGCAATATGCCATATGCATCACTATTTCTAAGACCGTTCCACTGGTGACATTCAACATTCACAACAGTATGTTTATGTATGAGTCCTCTGAAGTATATCTGCTCCTGTGGTGTTAAATTACTTTTAAGAATGCATATTGACATGTTATTCAATTGTTTCTGTGTGTCTGTATTGAAATGTGAATAATATTCATAAAACTAGGGGTGCAAACCTTGACAACTACAGAAACAGCAAGACAATACATTATGGTCACCATTTTGTTCCAATATTTAGTAAGTTAAGTTCAAAATATGCTACTTTATCATGATGTAAACAGTTCTCACATTCAGGTACAAAACACAGTTACCTCCCTCTCCATAGATCATTACATACAGCACTATGTGATATGTGGAAAAAGGAAGGAAATATAATGAAGCTAATGCATAAAAATTATTTAAATTTACACAAAGAAACAGAAAAGTATAATCGATGTGGCTGACTGCACCAGTAAAAATTATCAGTTTTCCTTAAGGGGTCAGGGGTCAGTTTTTATGTACAAATTTAATGCCGCAATCAGCGACCTAGTATAAAAAATCATAACAAATCAAATACACAAGTGAGGTCAAAAAGGTCCATGTGTGTGGATACCTATATTAAAACAAAGCATAAGAATATTATCCACTTGACCAGAGAAGTCAATGGCAGTTCACAGCAGAAGAAGTTTATGCATCCCAACTCCAAATTTATACCTGCAATTTGCATCTCCGAAGGTCATTGTTGATACCATGTGATGCTCACAGTGCAAACACAAGCCTTATTCCTAGATGACTGTCCTGCAAAACAGTATGTACTAAACAGGCTGATGCAATTGAAAATAGTTGTCATCCAAGCTGTTTTTGAGATATTCTACTTGCTCCAAACCCATGTGTTTACTGCTCTGCCAGGCTAGCTTTTCTTCCTAGCCGACTATTAGTATTTCACTATCAACGTACTGCAGTGTAACTACGGAAGGTGTACATGCCTGACATCAATTTCAAGAACAACACAAGCCCGAAACACCTAGTTCACAAATATCTTTAATTAGTAAACAATAATAGCTGAAAAAGTCACACCATAGCCTTAAGTTAAGAAATTTGTCAGGAGCCAATTTACGAAACTGGACCCTGCCACCTAAATAGACGACATATCAAATGCAATCGGAAACCTTCGGCTTATTTCTGTATTATATCAAGTATTGAATATTAAACGCGAATGACACATGCACAGTAGCATTCAATAGCATATTTAGTTGGTAACACTAAACCATTTTGAAAACCTAAAGACATAAACCCACTATTTCCAGGATTCAAGTACATTTTATGAAATCAGGATCTTACTTATATTCTGATTTTCCACTGAAAAAACCACCTGTAATTTTCTTGCAAATTCGAAAATAGCATTTGTAGACGCGGCTTATCGGAGACAAGCGGTGCATTTATTATTGTACGTACTGTTTAGTCTTAGTAGAATCATCTCCCTTAATCCACAATTGTATCACCTTGGGTATACTGATTTAGTTTTTATCTTCTGCGACATCCAGCTTGATGGAAATTCTAAATGTCTGTAAATTATTATTAAATGATGGAAATGTTATTTCTACCCGTCTATCTTCTAATACCATTGTTATTCGCATTAATATTTCTTGATTCGTTATACAGGGAATGTATTATGGTTGGCTAACAAGTCATGCTGTTTAGTTCTTGTTGTGTGAGATACTGAAATTTTATTTTTTGATTATTTCTCAATCGCACCGACTTAATTGTGCCTTCTGCGACAAGCTGTACTCAATATGGATGAATACCAAAATATTTTCCAGCTTCTGTTATTGATGGAAAATCTATTTTTTCTCCTGTCTGTATATTTACAGAGGTAACTGACCGTGGATGTTTACGACAATTTTGGCTCTGAGTAATAACTTGAAGATTCTGTAAAGTTTTTTTTTGCCGTTAATGTGACCAACGACAAGACCATCATTGATCACATCGTTGAAGCGCTCATAAACAAATCTGTAAGAGAGATATTTTTTCTTCGGAACACTCTGCGTTCTCACACAGATCATAAGGTAACCGCTATTAATAACACAACCGACGGTTTCTAATAACACAAGCGCTATTTGCCTCATAATTATCAAAGATGGGATAGCTTCTGAATTCTTGGACAGCATTTCCTTGCTCCATTTATATAGGATATATCTATTGTCTAATTATAATTTTATATTATATGGCTAGCGATCTGCAATCTAATCATGTATTTTCTCTGTAGAAAATCTACTGAGATAATCCTTAGAGTCCTTTATTTGACCGCCATAATGTGCTTTATCATAATACCGTTTTAAAGCTCTGTATTTTCTGCCACCTCAATTTACGCAAAGTTGTGATTTTCCTCTGACGCCAATTCGACATTTCACACTTGGTTTTGGTCCTAAACTACCGCATTTAACACTCTGTTGATGATAACCACAAAATTCATAATAACAAGCCTTATTACATGGAGTTGTTGATCCAGTCATCAGCTATCAGCAACGTTTTTTGCTTGTAAAGTCGTTGTGTATTAATCTAGAATGATCTTTAATTATAAGATATATTTGCCTTAATTATATAATGGAGGAGTTTGAAAGATTAGCTACGATCAAGTCTTGTCAGTCTGATTTCGATTTTGACAGATTAACAGAGATGAAAAATAGCCCCATAGTACCAAATTTACAATTACGCAATCGAATCCGTGAAGCCAAGAAGGAGCTTAGCGAAGATGCAGCAGCGCATGTTAGTTCAACATTCAGAATTGAGCAAGACGATATTTCCATTGACGCTACAATAAATGACCAACGAGCAGCGACGATTATTGCTTATCCTGATCAACAAAGATATTTTTTTTAGAATAAAATTTATCGTTTCCGTCGGTGCCAACGGCGGTAACATTAGTGATGGCAATGTTGATGACATAATATGGATTACCCGTGACAAACGTGACCCTGTTCGGGAATAACAACAACACCGTCAGGGTGTTGTCACGTAAAGTTAAAATTCCAAACCAGGGAAGCTGACGGGTATTAACAAACCATATTATGAGCGAACATATCCTGTGACGGCAGTTGTTTGTACGATTTATCCACTGAATGATGAACCTGATATAGATGCTCTTCTTCCGATGCGGACAACAACAAATAGTGTTATTCTAAATTGTGTAGCCTAAAGAATTTCATGAACACGCTACAAGGAAATGGCCTCACAGATCTGCAACGCATAATAATAAACGAATGAGGTAAAGGTGTAAGAGAAAATGGAGCCAGAATAAACGATATCGCTGAGTTGGAAAAGAAATTAAAATTCCCAATACAAGTACGGACAATAACCATTGAGATCTTGTACACTTCGAAGTACAATCGAGGGGCTCCCCGATATTAATAATTGACCACAACGCTCACGCATGGACCACGAATATATCAAAATTTCCACTCAGAAAAAATGTTAGGTTTTACTGCCGTGATATTTTTGTGTGTATTGAGGACATCAGTAAGCGCGACCCTGTGTCGGTATGGCTGTTTCGAAGCGATGAAGACAGCAGCAGATCTGATCAATTCGTATCACCGTCTGGTGAACTTTATCGTACAGAATCTCTTCATGAGCAAATGACTAAGGTTGAACTAAAATAAACAGCCCTCACGGAGATAATAAATGAATTACTGAATAATTGTTTTACTATCTCATCTGTCGTTGTTCATTTTGCTCAACAGAAAAATTCATGGCGACCAACACGTATGGAAGTTCTAAAAGATATTCAACGGTTATGTGTTGAATATGGAGACGGAGGTCTCTGGAATACTAAATATCATTACAAGGACGTTATCTCAATTGATATGGTTGCATTTTATCCAGGAAGCGTTCTTGGAATGGGTGAATGTTGGCCTTATTTTGAAAGATTGTTGGGCATCCGACACATTAAATGACTCGAGTTACAATAAATGGTCAGCTGACGGATTTCGATCTTACAGGATTTGCTGAGAATGAATCATTCAAATTTGCTGAGTATATTCATCCGGTCATTGTTGCCTAGTTCGGTCGTCATTTTAACGAACGAAATTCAGAGGTAGACAACTGCGCAAACAATAAACGTGGTTGGGCTCCAATAGTACTATTGAGATATATGATTGTTGCGAAGATATTGTTATCGCTGACAGTGAGTGAGGCAATGATTTCATATTGACCACAATCCTAGTTACCCGCGCAATGACATAAAGCATGAATGCGAGTTTGATCTTGATAATGAATTTATCATGACACTGAAAAAATGACCCCCCCCCCCCCAAACAAACAGACAATCACTGTGCCTGCTGTAACACAGTAATGTTGTGGCAATATTCTCCTAATAATCCACGACAATTTACCGTGGATCGAATTAATAGTAGTCACATCCATACACGTGTGAATGTGATGCTGACCTGTTCTGAATGTAACCAACGTAGGGAAGCCAGCGATTTAATTTGCTAACGAATCCATGCCGGTGGTAATTGGGTATCCTCATGAATTACTTGTAATTGTTCACGGACAAATCCACTCTGAGGAGTCGTTGAATCTAGTCTGTAGATTGCAGGCCTGCCTGTAGATCTTAACACGTTGGAAATTTTATGTGTGGTTACACTCCAAATAGGATCAGTTGCTTTTTCTTATACACCTTCAAGTTCGCCAGGTTCATATAAATACCTGACCGTCAAGTTACCGGGTAATGTTGGTTGTGAAGAAAAGTCAAGTCGCTGGAGCGTTTTTTCGAGATTGCATTGATGCGTTTCATAGAAATTCCACGCGTAACTTCATTGTTTAACGCAGCAATCACACTTGGTAGTCTTGCAACTCATTTGCGAGATCTCGTGTCTGTGGAAATTTCCTGGTCATACTGATATCCAAATAATCGCTCAGCAAGTGGTTTCAATTAAATTGCTCTACGATTGCCAAATTGAAGTGAAGTGGGGCGTGTCCTCGTCTGATTTTAACCTTATGTTGCTGCATCAGCGATGTTACTGCACCATGAAATTCTTTGCCTGGATCAACTTGTAGCAACCGTGGCTATCGTTTGGGTCCACGTTGATAAATTCGTTCAAATGCGGCTGCAACATCAGTTGCTGTTTTAGTTTAAAGCGGCTCTGCTTCTTTATGTCAACTAGCAACAGCGACGACCGTCAACGTGTACTTCTATGTGCGTTTTTGACGTTTACTTTTACCTGTGATAGTGTCAATGGGTAAAAACAAAATATTGGCCTCATGAACTTCCTTGTGAGTGCTAACATCAAACCGTCGGTATTGAATTTTTTTAGGTGGCGGTAGATAAATTTGCAATATTGCCTGTCGTGTTAACCAATCTGAGGCAACATCACACAAGGCACCTGCTGAATTAGCGAGTCTGCTAGTCGCTGCTCTACCCTTCAAGTGTCCTCTTGGACTATAATAAATTGACTCCATTATTATAATTATGGACTATTAATTGCCGTCCCCTACGGCTAACGTACCACTGATTGCCCATCTTATCAGCCAATTGGCGAGCGATTCTCTTACATATATTTTTTTTTTTTTTACAGACTTCAAGGTGTGAATCAACCGACGTCTGCGATATGTCGTTCTTGTAGATCTGGATTTTCTTTTTACGCGACTTCATGAACATGGCACGCTTGATCAATCGCATTTACTGTATACTCTCCAAATTTGTATTTTTTTGTACCACATTTCACGCACATACCTGTAAGTGCACGTCAACGATTCATTATCGTTATTGTTTTTAATCCACCGGTATCAGTGACTTTTTTTATCGAACACAATATAAACTCATATACTTATCATATTTGTACAACATGAACGTGATTGACTTCTCCGCAACGCGAATGCAGGAGCCAGCTAGGCATTATCCATCAATGCCAAACTCTATTCGTACCATTATCATTGGCCCATCTGGGTCTGGTAAAACTCAGTTGTTACTTTACCTGATAATGAGATGACTCAAGCTGGACAAACATTATTTAGAGACACCATCCGTAGATGACCAACGATGCTATAATATTCTTTAGGAATTAAATGAAAATGCAAAGGATGACGACGATGATAATAATGTTATTGAATTTATCACTGACATCGATGATTCACCATCAATCGATGATCTCGACCGGGATATCAACAATCTAGTTGTATACAACGATGTTATACACGACAAACAAACAAATACAGCCAGAATATTTTCATGAGGCATACACAAAAAACACTGACATCATTTACTCAAGGTTATGAGGGACAACCGCAATCTTTTAGTTGTTTTTACTGGCGTTGATACACACACACACACACACACACACACACACACACACACACTAAGGAACATCCATCAGACGTGGTGTTCAGCTGATATGGATATGAATAGGTTTAAAAACTTCTTTGCTAATGCTAACAAAACCCCGTACCGATTTGTTACAGTAAATTTACACCAACCTCAGACACGACATCGCATTGGTCTTGAGAAAATCTTTGGTTGAGCAACCTGTCACCAGACAGCGCAACTTTATTTTTACCGCAAGGCTGAGTCTCGGGTCGTGAATGATGACGCACAGAAATTTGACAAACATGGTCAAGGGGTGGTGGTGGTAGTGGTGGTAACCGACACGTTAGAGGCCTAAGTTTATATTTCTGATCTTATATGTACACCATCCCCCACCCCCCGCCTTGTCTAATTTGATGGTCTCATATTACTAAAAATAGTTATGCAAGTCACTTCCTCTCCATTTTTGGTAGAAGCGCTGATTTCACAAATGGGACCGTCTTCTTAGTGATCTGTAAGACCTCCCTGCTTCTTGGGAAACACTTTTGTGGAATAATATTTTCCCACGCGGATTTTGTTTTCCTGCGTGCTGGCGGCTGAATTTACCGTGACTACATTAGGACACTCTGCGATATATAGAGACACTTAATACTTTAAATGATGAGCAGTAATGTGATTGAAATTTAGTTTGATCTGATACGTGCATGTTATTAATTTAATATCGGTGAACATATAATTTCAGCGAATCATTCGCTGCTTGTCTGATTATGCTGATACATTCTGATAACGCCGCTAGTTCCTGGGGAGTTAATTTATCCACTGCGTCCAGGAGATCTCTAGAAGGTATTTTGCTGACCATGGTGCAACGATCAACGGTTGCCGCTCGTTTTGGTTTATGTCCAGCGCCGCTATTGCTATACAACCTATCTTGGGTATTATATTTGCTTTAACCGCTGCAGCCTGCTGACATTCGGCCACAATCGCTCTTAGATCTCGTAAGCAAATTTGATTTTGCCAATACTGGTTTAACCACTTTAACTACTTCGCCAAATTAATATGTGTCCAACGTGATGGCTACAAATGCATGAAGAAATCTGAGCTCTGCTTCTATCCTTATTACGTCCACGATGGGAAAATCTTCCGTTGGTGTTTCTTTCTTCAGTGTTCCTGCGATATTTCCGCATTTGGTGAGCCTGGGCATGAGAACATCTCCCGACCGCGTTGCAAACAGTAGCATAACATTAATAGCATCAACCTTGGCGACCGAGTGCTGATTAAACTACTCAACGTCGTGTCCTATATTTTCCAAGGTGAATTCCACTGAGAGTTTTATCCCGTGCCGAGTTTTTCTCTAACAGCGCCGCCGCGAATGATTCGTTGCGAAGTTTTGTTAATTCAGGACGGTAAGTCGGGATATTCATTTTTCTTTATCAAATCAGGAAGACTAGATAACATCATCATGGCCGTCATTGGATTTTCATAAATCTACCCGGTAACATCTGCGGTGGACGTGGCTCTTTCTGCAGACCATCCCTTGGGTAATTCTTCTGCTCAGAAATCTTTACTAACCTCAAGGTGTATAATGCCACTTTTAATATTTGCTCCATATCTAGCATATTGATATTTTATTATTCATTTAATTGCACCTACCTAAATAATGGTTCATTCTCTGAATCTGCAGAGACTGTCACGCCGTAACTCCGTGATTCCGAAATGTGATGTAAACCAACTCTGATCACACCCGAGGTCAGCTCGATGTCTCAGGTACGAGTGCGAGTAATTTCTGGTTTGTAATAATCGATGAATTTTGGTGAATCGGCAATATCAGCTACGATGGATTCTTGATAATTTTGTATCAGTTCGTCCTTCACCTAGAATGCTGGTTGGCCAATGATTGTTCTTATCCAGTGCGCCATGGTTCAGCTGTGTTTCATTTGTGTTTATGTTGTACACTTTCAGGTCTTGCTAATAACTCACTTTTGCATCATTGCGTAACTGGCGTAGTATCAGTTGTTGATGTGTAGCTTTTCATGCAGCCGCGTCAGTTATTGCTCATGCTGTTTCCGTGGTGGCATCAACCACAGCTACTATTCCCATCGCACTGATAAGCACACTTGTGAACGCCATATATTCATTTACCCGAGGAGGTAGAATGTTATATTTTATTGTCTCTGCGCGTGTGATTATCTCGGATGTCATTAGCGCAACAGTGATGAAAATATTTCGGATGTCTACCTGGTCAACGTCCACTGATGTTTAAAACTCGCTGTGTCAAATTAGCGTACAACATACAGAATCCTCCGTCGATGACTTTCTCAAACAGTTATTCCAGCATAGATAAACTCTCCATGTTTGCACGACACTGATGTACTTATTAATTGGCGTTAAATGACGAATATTATTATGTTTTATAGGTAGGGTGTATCGCAGATGTCACCGGCACATACTGCATAGTCTGGCTCGCGGTCGTAAATAATCGAAACGTCATCAACTCTGATGAGAACGCAATAATTGTCGTGGTGGATATTTTAATTTTTTTGTCCCAGTTTCTGTCCGAAGCTGTATTACGTTATCGTGCGTTATATTTCACGAGATCCTTACCCACTGCAACCAGAAACAACTATACAAAGCAGATTGACACAACTGAGATTGCCTGATATGCCGAGTTGTCCTTTGGCTTAAAATTAAAGCAATTACAGACCGGGAAAGATTATATTGAACTCTCCGTACTGCTCACCAAATATAACCTTAATCCTGCCATAGAGCGATCATTGAGGAGTAAACCACCGTTGTTTAACGTCAGAAAAGGAATTTTGGAATTTATGTATGACTGAGAACATGGCTTGCAATTTACAGCTAGCGGAGTTAGAAGATTCAGATCGATAGAGTCAATGAGAAAGATTAAGGCACTGAACGCGGTCTTTGATCAGTATCTCGAACGTTTTCCTGAACGCGATCGGGATAAGATTATTTCTTCACATGTCCCGGCGGAAAGACCTAAGAATAACACGCGAAAACGATTGTTGTAAGCGACAGCGAGTGTGGATGAGGGCAATCCAGATGTCACAATAACCGAAACTGTCGCTCTGAGAGTAACACTAATTGCAGAGCCGCTGAATGTGAGAAATACAAGGAATCTGCAGTTGATCGTTGGATGTGCGAGTGGGAAAAGCACGAAACAAAAATCAAAGACAAATAAAACAGACAAAATGGAACAGTTACGCGACCGTAACGCGGAAAAGTGTGAAAAGTCTAGGAGAAATGGATTATATTGCAGTTTGCCAAGAAAAAAATTTGCAAGAAGATAGATGTTTTACAGAGATCGTTCCGTAGTATAATAACATCATTGAATGATACACGCGCTCTGACTAGATCCATGGCAGAGAAGGGGTTATGCTTCGTTCCCGGCGAAATATCGTGGCACGGATGCTAGCCACCTGTGGCTTATTGTCTTGTCGATCGAGACTGGAGTTAAAGCCTTGACAATAGGTACGCTTAAACGAACCTCGGTGCCCAGAGGCGGACTCGTGGTCGACCCAACGCCTGCGCCTTCTCCTGCTCTTACACCAGGGTCTGGTTCGTTGTGGCAAATATTCCTAACACGCTGGAGAAATGTCTATTGAGTGCTGCCTCGTCGGCTTCGACAGCTCCTACAGGAATCATGGAATTAATAAGAGCAAACTTTTGCATTAATGTGAAGTAAGAAAATACATCATTTATCTGGCGAATAGTAGATTGTAGAAGCTGGCAGAATTGCCAAGATTTCTCTGCACCGTGCCGTTCTTGAACCCAATGACGAGTCTGGAAAATTTAACTTATCGCGTACATATAATTTTTGTTTTGTGATGGGGTTAACAACCCTCCAGAGTAAACCCGTTGACGCGTTTGTCTCGCGCACGTGTAATTCTTTAACAGTCAGATTTTATAATTTGTCCGGTATTTACAATAATACCATCACTTGGATCACACCAAGGTTACTCTCCGAGGTAGACACCCTCAAGTAGCAATTTTACGCGGTGCCGGTGAGATATTTAACGGTCTTTGCATTATCTATCTCGGTCGTATCCGCGAGAGGTGGTAAATTATATAATCACTTATGCGCTGTGTCATCGCCAGGACATTTATGGAAATAAGATGTCCGTCTATTACCACTGATTGTCTACTCGTATTAAGTGTGTTATGTATTTAATAATATGTTTAACCTGATACTGACCGATGTTATCTCTGTGATCCGGTTTCAGTAAAATGGTTTTTATATCAACATTGCAACTACTATAGACTAGCTATCAAAGGACAGCTGGGGGACTGATCGCTATAGCTTCTATCCCCGCATTGAAATACAACGCACATACACTAGATGCAAAGATAGCAACACTCATGCCTGGGTTTGAAACAACTTATAATTGTTATGACGCATCAGTGACTATGACTATTCCTGCTTGGGGCAAAGTCGCGTTGGGGCCGATGGCAAAATTGTCCGGATTGACGTAACCCTTAGGGGATTTATATCGATCAGCATGCTTGGGTTTAGAGTCTATCCGCAGATACATATTATGGTTGATCAAATAAATACCCTGCAGTCTCAACGGCACACCAACTATGTGTGCAAATGATAGATGTGCTGAAGGAGCAATCAGGGGAAGAACGAGTGGTGTCTGTGAGAAACCCATTCTTTTGCAGATTATATGCCGAGGTTGTCAATGAAATTACCGACCGATTTCACAACGACACAAGGGGAACTATTCCTGTTATCAAGTTTTGTAATCAAGGATGTCATTGAAGAGTGTTAACTAGTGTATTAAACAACCGCTGTTGTTTATGAAATGTCTGCATCCGGACCTGGTTAGCAATCATCCTCCGGTGATTATTTGAGTATCCGGGGTGGGAACGTTTAAGCTGTTATCGGCATGGGTGAGTATTAAGCCACGTCGTTTGGCAAGCCAGCAAACGTCAACGATGCTGTGAATATAATCATAAGTGGACGACACGCTCACAATAGGTGTATTTTCAGCGTCGTTGTGGAAAAATGCACATCAGCTAGTTGCCGTCAACAGTATAACATTTAATACGTCTACCGCGTGAGTGTTAACTATTTCACTGTCTCCAGAGTATCAAAAAATTCCGTTAACTTCCTCGGTTAGAGATTTTGTATTGTTTAACATTGTATTTGGGAAAAGCGTTGACAAGATGGAGATCCGCAAAGAATGGCTCGAGCGCGCCTGGGGTTAGTGGTTTATCACAGACAGTTATCATGTAGCTTCGACGTGGACACAATTTACGGTGTTCACCAATGGTACTTCGCTGTTATTTTGGACAACTGCGGTGTCTCAGACTGGATAGTCAAGAGATTAACGTGTGGAATAGGTTGAAATCGCCGTAATTGCACCAGTATTAAACCCAACTTGGATAAAACTGCCATTGCGAGGTCCATCACGACAAGATCAAGCCAATCATCAGTTGGCGCCAAGGATATTAAAGATTACGTGGACTGCAGGCTTTGCACCTTGCTGATGATGACGCTGTTAAATGGCTGGGAATGCACTACATATGATAAATAAATAAATACGGATATAAAATAATCGACGTAGAATAAACCTGTTCCTGTCGTATGTCTGCAGACGTGTTTTATGTTGTACTTTGATATTATTCAAGTGAAAAATACATTTGCTAGAACTTTTCAGTGGAAATAGAAAGTGCTGACTATTTGGACTATAATATTATTTTGGAACTGTTATAAATTGTTCGACAGAATTCTGGAGAAAGCCATTTTGACAACGTCACGGTTATTGGAGGACAAGTATAATTCCGATTTTGAAATTTATAAGAAATTTTTCATTCATTTTGGACTTTCACATTTTTCATTTATAACTTTGATAATTAAATTGTTAAGTTTTACAAAACTTAATGGTTTTCTTCTTTCTGTTACTTAGTTTGTGATAATAGGGTCGTAATACTTACGCTGGTTGTAATTTTAGTAACGACTTTAGCTGTGGTTCTAGTTTTGGCTGAGCTAATTTTACCCCTTCGAGGTTTAAAATCTTCAGAATAAATATAAAAATTAATTAAACAAATGCAATGAAAAATTTAATAATATTAGGCAAGCATAGTTATGCAGGTACGAGAACTCCACCCCCCCCCCCACCCCAGCATATGCTGGATTATGTAAAGGGGTGCTATGGAATCATCATATTTTTCTGTACAGGTTGTTTGTTTACACGACCATTGACGCCATTTTCGCAGACCAGGCAGTGTTCGCGGGATCAATAGACTTAATGGAGACATTCCAGGACAATGATGCGCGACGTGCAGTGCTTGATTTAGATTCCAACGTGTATCTATCGGAAATCCAGAGCTAGTTTGAAAACAATTTACGGTCAAATCTGTCGCGATGAAGATTCTCATTTTGGGGCAACAATATAAATTATTTACCTCACACGAGATTTAAAACAAAATCATATTTGTCGCGCAATTGTATCCGTTAGCGCACGCGGCTTATCAGGTCGGAGGGTTTTAGTTAAAAGCTCGGCACGAGAAAATTTTAGGCACGCATACTTGTCCGCTATGATCTCCATATGTCCAACCAGATCCGTCGATCAACATAAACATCCAGCGGTACGCTGATTGTGATATTTCACCGAACACATGTAAACAAACATCGACCACGGTGACATCAGATCCAGATTGTTATGTATATCGAATTTAAATTGTTTCATAACATTTGTCCATGACTGTAAGTTAGATAATATAACAGTATGTTTACATGGCTAAGTTTTGTCAATGGTTGTACGTTATAAATATGTTTATTTATGAGATTACAATATTCTATGAACATACCTGTTACATTTTGATTGAGATTTCCATTAGAATGACTCACATCTAGGTTAAGTGAAAATGTGTATAAATAGGGACGTGGTAAACAAATAATTAATACATGTTTTAAGATCAGTCTGTGGGACCTGTACAGTTGTGTTGTGATTCGAATGGAACTATTTATTTTAAAATAGTTGATTGGAATTACTAAGTATTCTTTGACTTTGGATTAACACAGCGTTTTTGAAGTATTGTAAACTCATTCAAAGACATTCTGGATTACATCACTGTAGTAAATGAGAACGTTCAAGACTATTGGAATTCATTCAGAATATTCCATATTGTTGGACTTTTGACAGGACATTTAGTATTATTTGGGATTTAATTCACGATACTGTAAGAGTCTCTTGAGTTCTCACTTTGTAACGTAGAGAAAATAGATTGTTGATTTCACTTACATTGTTGGTGTCACATCTTTCTGTTACACATATTAAGACTTAGAAACATAGCTTTGTTTAGTCGACCGCCAGAAAGATGATGTAACATTTGCTACCAAAACAATGACAGAATTGATTGTCTGACATACATTCACGACACATTTAACTACCTGTATTTTACAATAGCTGGAGTTGGGGTAAGTATTGTTATAAACGATGATCACTGAAACTAACCGGTCAAGACTTTGAGCTGCGATAAAACAATTGATGATAGGAGCAGTATTCGTGGATTGGCAAGCACTGTTTGAGCAGCTGTCTTTAATAATAACACAAACAGAATACCTTGATGATTATCTACACATTCTCACAATTCTAGCAGAAGTGCTGCAGAAAAATTTGACGAAATTTATCGAGGAAACAAAATTTGTTTTGGGACGACTGTTTGTAATCTTGGCTATGTATGCGAACAAAATCATACTGGTTCTTTATTATCCGTATAAGGTTGGAAATATGATTAGCGTGACTCCTAAAATAACTTACACTGAGACACCCGCGCATGAAGGGGGCCCGGGATGGCACCGAGTGCTATGGGTGATTACATAGAATCATCCGCACGCAGGTAGGATAAATCCGAGGACGCGTGGGATACTATCAACGCCAATCAACTAACGTTAGCGGTTTGCATTTACCGCTAAGGACGCCGATGAAAACACACATGAATATTAATGAAAAATCTATCTGGGAAAAGATAATCTGCGATTGATAGTCCTAGTAGAATCATTGCATAGAATCAGCGGAGTCCCAAACGTGCCATTGTTCGATGAATTTCACGGCAGATGCACACAGATCTCAAGCAGTTCCAAAAGTAGAACCATGTGGGATATCCTTGAGAAGAGCACTTCATCTTAGAAGCTCGACGTGTTATAATTTTAGAAGCAGATGTGAATGACGCAACTGTGAAATTTATATCGTCGTAGTCGGAAAAAGCTGACGATGTTAAAAAATGAATACAAGCCGGATCATGACAAGCGAATAATCATCCATTTGTCACTGGAAAACAATTTAAAACTGCCTGATCGGAAAACATCAATCGCGGTACATTCACTTTACAAAAGATCCGGGTCATATTCAGTCGAAGATATAACAAAAACATTAACCCGCGCGGGATTACGCATCAGATATTATCATGCCAAGTCATCACCGGAACAACGGCATGATTTTAAAAATGTAAATCACGCATACGATGACATAGACGTGGTTGTTTACAAAAAGACGCCGGAAGCCTGAGTGTCCAAACTGGATCCGCAATTTACTAAAATGTTTAGAATTTAGTCCGGGGTTGGATCTGTCGAAGCAACCAAACAGTCACTGCATAATATTACAACTCATATACCAAGCAACAGAAAGAAGCAAAACCAACACGTTTGCTAAAACGTAACAAATAGTTCAATGATTAAAGTTATAAATCAATATTTAAGAGGAACTTTCAGTAACATAAATTAAATCTAAAATAATCCTAAAAGTTATATTTAAGTCCAAAAGAATCGAATGTTACGTTTGAATTTCAGATCCTCGAATGAACAAGATTCTAATGAAAAATCCTAACAAATGTCTCCTCTCAAATTATCTAAACACAACATTAAATACATCTGTAGACTGACATTAACACAAGAACATATGAAATAAGAACACAAAATAGGAAGGACATCATTTGCTCAGTTGTTTCGTTATATACAAGTATATAGTCCTAAAATGCAATTTCCCCTACTCACTCGACCTATCCAACGGGAAATGACACAAACACGTTTATTATTAATAATGGTGGTAAACATCAACGTAAAAACCTATTTTATAGATATACAGGCACTATTAATAACTTCAAATAGAATGTATACCCGTGTACAAATATTAGCTATTTGATATCTTCTTTTTAGATAATCGTTATACTTTACAGTCATGAACAAAATTTAACAAAAAAAAAATAAATAAAAAAAAAAAAAAAATATAGATATACATAGCAATTGACTCAACTTTATGTCCGAGATCTGTTTTGCGACAATTCAATTTCAGCCGGGATATGAGCTTACCTCAATACTCGCGATGCAGGATATCATGCATTTCAGGCGAAATACGTAGCATAGATACCAACGTTAAATGATTACAGATCGCCAACAGAGTGTGAAATCCATACAGGCAAGCATTTTGCAACGAGTTGTTTGCAGAAAATAATTCCAGAAGGTATTTCTTGAACCGAATGTTCAAATCACTTGCCTCCATTGGGTATGAGATACACTGTCTGCCTGGTGTAATAAACAGAAAACCCCCAGTAACCTAGGGGACAATTTGGACGGGATTCCTGCAGAATTAAGACTGCAAAACGGCTCGAGAATAATAAGAGCTGCGGTAGAGTCCTCATTGACTAAACAGGCATTGCCTGAAAGATTCCACGCGGCCACAAACATTGACGAGACTCCGGATTATCCCGTGTATGCCTAAGATCATCCATTGCATGATCCATATGCGACAAAGAGATCCTACATACGGCACCGAGTTTGTTGCGGTCAATCCAGATCAATTATAGTGTGAAAAGACCGACGTGACCGACACCAGATTGCGTGCGAGTACACCCGGGCTCTGATCTACTGGAAAAACACGTGCGGTTTCTCTGTGAAGTCAAGCACATTGAACCAGGTAAAAAAAAAATTACACTTTCTCCACCAGCCACATTGATCTACTATTAAAGATTGTAAGAATATATTTTTCTATGTATTGCTTTACCGCTTCTATTGGTGATATTGCACTTTCTTTTGTTTGTTTCTTCCTTATTTCTTTAACATTTGGTGTCTTTACATATTTTTGTTACATTGTTAAGTTGCAGTGATTAACACACATTAAAAAGTCATCCTATTGATTCATAATTTTATGATTAAGATTGTATTATTTCTTTTAGATTCTGAAATTTGAAGATACTGATTTATATTGCATATTCTTCAATATTCTTTACTTCGATTTGGTATAATTCAACTTTGTATATTTTATGCGTTTGCAAAAGGCGGATAGGCTAATATAAATTAGAGATTTTTTTCTATATTATAATATTGAACCTGCTTTTAAATTAAATTTGAATTGTTGCAGGGCTAATCTTCGGTCAGATTTTCTTAGAGCAGTTCTCAGCTGGTCATCAAGAGAGATAAATTTGGAACGTCAATGGCAGATCTGGCTATGAGTTGCTAGCAGTTGGGGAGTGCCGCAATAGAGGAGGTTGGTCGGGTAGGATAAATGACCAACTGTACAACTTCAAACAGCACTTTGAAGTTTCAAGTAAACTCTTTATTAGATGTTTGACCAACCAACTGGCATGGAATTATATTGACTGGTTAGCAGCTAAAATATTGCTGAAGTGAAAATCAAAACCGTAATTAAATGTAATATATGTGTGACTCTTTGTTAGTTAACTGATACAGAAGAAATATGACTCTTTTTTTTAGTTAACTAATACAGAAGAATGCTGGAAAATAATCCCCAAGTTAGTCTGTTATTATGAATTAATAGATGAAAGATGAAATACAATGAAATTTAAAAGGCTGATACAAACGATGCCAGCAACGAATCACCAGTTTTCTTATGACTGATATCACTTAAGAACGTATTCAAAATAAACTCAAACAAAAGAATTACGCTAAATCTTTATTTTGGGATAACAAGCCATCATGTTTCAAAATCTGTTTCATTTTACAATTGTTTTCCATGGCTCCAGGTCTAAGGACCTGAAAATAGATAACAGGTTCATGCTTATCTGTGTGTGTGTGTGTGTGTGTGTGTGTGTGTGTGTGTGTGTGTGTGTGCAAGAGCGATATACAAAACGATGCTTTCGTCTTAAACTTTATAATAGAAACGAGCGCAAACCAACAAGTTATGCAAAATTCAACAAATAATTTATTTCCCTCCAACATAAAGTGAAAATGTAAACAAAAGAACTTATTGTATTGCGAATTGAATCCCAAATAACCCTAGAATTGCTAACAAATCCTAACGATTACAGTTCTGAAGAAACTTTAGTAGTATTCCCAAAAACAATCCAATGTTGGAAGTGTTGATGTGCCTGCGATGACCTGCGTCGTAGCGATGTGCAAATAGTCTTTGTTCAGTCACAATGATACAATCAAAGAATACAGCGATCGCTTTCACTCGAGAATTTTGTTCAAGTTTAATATAGGGAACAAAATGCATTATTTAAGTAATCAAAATGAAATACGAGTTTAGTTTAGTGCGCTAGATGTTCTTCACTCAAGTCGAGCCGAATTTCATATGAAATGTTCTTTCTCATTGATAGAGACCGGATACATCAGGAATCAATATCATTCGTCTGATACAATGCTTGATTAAGTCGTACGGAATGGAAACTTCCTCCAAGCTGAAATGATTTTGAAACCTTGGAACTGAACAAATGAATCGGCTGTCATTGGACATACTTTGAGCTGCTATTACGAACAAAATATTCCCTATCTAAGGAAAGTCCGAGACCATTTACTAAGCCTGTAACCGCGCATGTACATTCCTCAGTCTGTACCACGTCAATAAGATTTCTGTAAATGCACTTTGTCTAAAACTTTCAAACTTTTTAACTCTCTATCCAATGGGGATTCTCAGAAATGTGACGAATTGGGAACTGTAAGAACTCTGCTATAATCCCGTGCAGTCACATTAGTCGCCGTGGAGGACAACGTTTATGTACACCCTAGTATATACAACTCTACATCTAACAATCTGATGAGCCAGCGGGCTGCGGCCCATGAAACAAATTCCTTACGTATATGTACATCTGTTTGAATTTAGGGCAAGGATGTAATAGTATTATTTCAATCAGATTCGTGCTGTCAATGAACATGGCATTTTCATTAAGATAAACAAAAATATATCACATGAGACACACAACAGAGTTATATTTGGCATTTGGGCTACATTGGTGGGAAAATACGTGAAAGCCAAAATTAGAGACTGCTAAAGGTATTGAAATGATCTGACATTTATTTATAAAAGTATAAAAT
>JAECUM010023940.1:0-53387 GCA_016617855.1 Megalonaias nervosa
TATATATATATATATATATATATATTAAAAGTTCAGTGTTATTGGAATGTAATCGATGCAAAGGCGCATGCTTTTGAAAACAAGAACTTGCAACAGATCATGTCATTACGAATACTGTAAATCCCACTTTCTTCCTTTATCTGTTGGCATTGGTGCTAGACCATGTCGTATCGGAGTCAAGTTACGTAATCATCTTTTCCGACCTCGTGGATCTCCTGTTTAGTAGTATCGTGAGCGGCTGCAAAGACTTACTAACGCACCCGCCACAGAAAAAGCAAACGATGTTTTCAAGGATCAAAATAATTTTTCACAAATTATTGGTAAATAAGTAATGAGATAATGATTTTCCCTTATAATAAGGTATGCCGATTTCTAATCAACTTAAGCAATCAGGGCGATAGCGTGGAATAAGGATCCCAAGCGGCATAAGAAAGGCAGATATACATGCAGTATTAGGATTCATTGATGAGCCACGTCTGGCTGTGAGACATCTATAAATCAACTTAAACAAATCTTGCGAGAACGTAGAATAAAGACACAGACAGGAAGAGCAAAGGCAGGTATACTTGCTCTATTAGGACTTCCTCGAGAGTTGCGACGTCCGAGTTAGGCAACATCGTGCAACAGTAACAGTTATATGTTAAGATTCCATAACCGGCCAGGCGGAATGAAACTGCATGTGTGTTTGCTGACGAGGAAAGCCGTCGCCGCCGAATCACAACTACCACTGCCGCTGAGGTTGCTGCACAAGCATGACGAGTCAAAATTCATATTTTTGCTGCACGGGTGGTCTCGTGACTTGCCAGAGCACGTCGACACCACCGGGTCTAAGGTGGACATTGTTCTCGCCATGCACTTGATTATGCCCCTAATCCCCACAAAAAGACTCGATTCACCAGACGATGAAGTATATAAATCGCAAGCCCATGGTTTCATAGTGGTGCCGGTACAATTTTGAACCGTTAAGACAATGAGGCCATCAATGATGAAATCAACAAAGCTTTTGCAAAGATTCTCGAGACGTTGGAAAAATACACGAGCGCAGGCCCAAGATGAACTGTCTCAAGATGCGTGAAATTTTAACTTCATATTTCCCTGCAAATGTCTTTTCGCGGGTCAAGTAATATTCCAAGAAAAGCGCGAACATTCCGCAGGCAGTGATAAACGTGAGAAACGACAACCAGTGTTTCAAATTGGGTATCTTTTATCCGTGCTGCATCCTGCACGCAATTATACAAATCAGCCTCGAAAATATAAATAGCTCAAGTTTGGTAACATTTAATTTCTTGTGCAGGCTACTGACATCAGTAAGTTTGAACGACTCAGTCCTGATATTACTCTTAATGTATTTGTTTGGAAAGAAGGCCTTCAGCCGATCTATCTATGCAAAGATTCAACCCATGTACGTTTTAGCGTTGATCTGCTGTTGTTGAGCAACATGAAAAATGTGGACGACTAAAGCTGCGTGGCACCGTTACGTGTGGATAAAGGATTTGCCAAGAAAGGTGTACTGGCACAACAAACACAAGAATAAAACACAATTTGTTGACGCTGAATGCAAATATTTTGCACAAAACAGCTTGACGGCATTAAATTTTACTGTAGAGGAGTGAGCGAAAAGCCAGAGCCTGGCAAGAATGTTTTGAATGTACCGCGGTGTAGTGGAAGATGATGTTATTTACGCGGATTTTAAATGTTTGAACGTTCTCGTGGAAATTACGCATCCCGACATCAAACCAAACATTAAATTAAGTACAAGTTGCCGAACAAGTACCACGAGGGCCTTGTTACACTGTTGTCACACGTGATGGAGCATCTGGACCGTCCCTGTTGTACCGTTGCAAGGATTCGGTTGAAATATTTATCAAATTGCATGAGGTTACCGCACAATGGATCCGACAACAGCTTGCTTAGCCCACGAACATGATATTTCTTTGGCCATTCATTGCTATCTACGATGGCGCTTTCAGCTCCACCGAGGGAACTGGATGCTTATTATTCTTGTAATCATATGCCACGAAATTTCTACACATATTGGTAAAGTTACCGTTGTGTCCACTTATTGTTTCGTTGCAGCCTCAGAAACATCCATGTAACGTTTGATAAAATCAAACGACACGTACGCGTCTTTGATTCCCTGGTTCTCAGTGATTTCGGCCAGGGTTTTCACGGTGACGTCTCGTGGGTTTTAAACAACATGGTTAATGTCCACGTCGGTTTTTTTTTAAGTGCTCCAGTCAAATTAGCCTTGTAGCCAATCTGGTTATATCCACATCAGCGCCACGTGTTCCTAAGTGTTGATAAGCATTTCGTAAACTATGAAGCGTATTTTCTAAAGACAATGCAAAATCAACAAGTGGTTGCGGAGTTGGGCCCGGGGAAGTCTTGCTTCTTGCGAGTGCATTCAGTGTTCCAACAAGATGTCCACGTATTGGGCCGTCCATCCGAGTTCGCAATCTCAGTATTAAATATAACAGCGGTAGACGACTCTGTTGTCCATTAAGCTCCGTTTCTAGCGTAAGTGCCCAGGGTTAAATAATCAACAACTTCACTAGGCGGTGCAAGCGCACATGAGTCAAAATACAAAAGAGGTCGAGTTACTATGTATGCAAGCGGGATCCGCAGCCGCCAACAGTGATGGGATCTTCGCAAAGAATGGAAACATTCCATCGTTTTTTTTTTTTTTTTTTATAGGTATGCCACCTCTGACTACGACGACTTAAATGTAACGCTGTTGTGCTACCCTATCGTTTGGGAAGTCTGCGAAACTTCTTCTGAGGGTTTTTGATTACCGTTTTACTGCAGGGAAACTTCAGGCACTCCTAACTAGTCAAACATTGTCACGCTAAGGGATTGGTCGATCACTCAATTAGTATTTTGAAACGCCAATAAACACGTGTTCTGGTGGGCTGAGACCATGTTGAGTACATACTGGCCATGTAACTGTCTCAGAACGTTCTTTGGCACTGACCCTATGGTGAGCGCGAGAAACGTAAATGTCTACTCGTCTCCAGACCGTATAAACAACAATAAACGTGATTCTGTGGTCAATAATGGGATCAGCACAGGCATCTACAATGTTAATTTTGGCAACTCAACTTTACCATAAGTGACACCAGTGTCATGCCAAACTAAATCGCTGGAAGTGTTCTTAGCGGTGTTTGGCTCCAACAATAACGTTTGTGGACATATCTACACATTCTGAATATATGACTGATTGCAGTCGCACATGAAAACAGCAACCAGTCTCCAAAAAGTTGTGCTTGACGCTGTGCAAATCGAAAGTTTAAAAGAAACCCACAACGTTAATAACCATTGTCTTCTACATCTATGACAGAGATGCCTGCATGATTTTGAGGATGCCTACGTGTGTACGGAGGAGGACCTGCACGATCGGTTCTATCTTTGATTAATATCATGGTTGGACAATCGGAGCTCGTATAATCATTACTGCATCTGTCGAGTCCAATAATGTCTACGCTGTCGAAAATTTGATTCAATTTCCTTTCAGTCCTTGGAATAAAGTGTGTTGTCGAATAACGCCATAATACCCTTGTTGACAATTCCAATGTTGGTACCCTCGGCGTAATCCTTACCGTTGTTGGTTTCAAATAGTCAGATGATTTCATCATAACCATTTCTAATTTTGCTTCAGGAAAACAAATCGAACATACGAATGTAGATCATGTAATCTTTATAAAAAATGAAAGAGCATAAGCCTTTCAAATATTCATTCTGAAAACAACTACCAGAAATCTGTAAATGTTGCAATAACTTGGATAAAACAGATTCACCAATTAGTGAGCACGTCATTGCGGTAGTCACGTGCTACCAACAAAAAATATCGCAGACACGTGCTCAGAACTTGATGAATCTGGTTTTATCCACCTTGCTGCGATACCGACAGGTTTCTGGTCGTTCTCAGAATAAATATGTTGAGAATTACGTGTGCATTATATTTATTTACAAACATTACGTGACCTTTATTTAAACACTTTCGAATTCTATGCACAACTTTGGAAATAGTTTATTGTTGAGATCACGTGAGTCTTGGAAATCTGATGTCATTGACTTGTAGGTTGATAGATTTGTGTAGTCATGTTACTAGGAATGTAAAAGGCGAGATTCAGGTCAAATTTAATCAACTCCGTAGTTTCGTCTAGTTTGTCAGCGGATTAAAGGTATAAAATTCAACATATACCTATCGATTTCATGCAAGTGTAACTCGATGAAAGGTTTTTCAATTTTGCTAGGCCGGCTAGTAAGCGGCTATCCTATGCTAAAACCAAATGGTGTCGGCGAATTGGAACTTTTTGATAGGCAATGAACTCTGACCCAACACCCCAACACAAATGTCCATATATAAAAATTGGATGGCAAGGGTCAGAGGAAACTCGGATAATGGATACACATACAACACAACACAACACAACACAGTGTCGTCAAAGCAAGCTGCGGGGTCACAAGGCCGCCAAGAATCTTCGCCGAAACCAAAAGCGAGATTGAATCACATCGGTTCCAGATTGGATTTGCTATGAGGCGCCGTAGCGGACAAAAGCTGGTCCAATCAGAACGTTGCCGTTGAAATTTTAATATCATATGTCCAGAATTCCAATTTCACGTGTTGTATCAAAAATGTTTGCCCTTAAACTTCTATTTTCTAGGTCGAGATTTTAGATTGTATCTGTCGAATTAAACTGCAGTGGTTGAAAGTTATATTTTCTATGTCGAGGTTTCAGATTGTGTCGTTTGAATTACAAAAGTTGGTCCAATGAGAAAGGTGCAGCTGAAATTTCGATGTCGTATGTCGAGAAATCCAATATCACGTGTTGGATCAAATTGCATGTCCTTAAAGTTCCATTTTCTAGATCAAGATTTTTGAATTTTATATGTTGAATTATACAGTGGTGGTTCAAAGTTCTATTTCCTATTTCGACGTTTTAAATTTTATATTTTGAATTACACGGCGGTGGTTGAAATTTCAATGTCATACGTCGAGAATTCCTAATTTACGTATTGGTTCAAAGAGTGTATGTTGAAGTTCCGTTTCATATGTTGAGTATTTAGATTTCATATGTTGAATTACACAGCGCTGGTTGAAAACTCGATGTCCAATGTCGAGCTTTTAGATTGTATCTTCTGAATTACACGGCAGTTGTTCAAATTTTAATGTCATATGTCGAGAGTTGCAATTTACCATGTTGAATCACATTGATTGTGCTGAAAGTTCCATTTCGTATGTTGAGTTTTTAGATTGTAACTGTTGAATTACACAGCGGTGATTGGACATTTTATTGTGCTTGTCAGAATTGTTATTTTTATATGGTGAAATGATATGTTGGTGTTAAAAGTAATATTACACAAAATGTTACACAATGTCCACTTTGACAATTCAAAATAATATCGACTATTAAAATATATCATTCGTGTATTCAGTTATGAAGCGCCATTACATTTCATGCATTTGCAGTTTGAAAGCTACCATTCATAGGTCGAGAATTACTATGAATGTCTTCGCTAGAGGTCGCTCTTGTGAACGGACCATGTTATTGTTAAACAAGGAGGTTGATTCTCGTTGCTATGAAATTCAACAGATGAATTCTAAATACTCGCCACATGAAATGGAACTTTCATCACAAACAGTTGCATACAACGTATGAATTAGGGATTCTCGACATATGATTTTGAAATTTCAACCATCGCTGTGTAATTCAAAATATAAAATTTAAAACATCGAAATAGGAAATAGAACTTTGAACCACCACTGTATAATTCAACATATAAAATTCAAAAATCTTGATCTAGAAAATGGAACTTTAAGGACATGCAATTTGATCCAACACGTGATATTGGATTTCTCGACATACGACATCGAAATTTCAGCTGCACCTTTCTCATTGGACCAGCTTTTGTCCGTTACGGCGCCTCATACTCTACTGGACGAACATAAATTACATGAATTCAAGATAAGACTATTCCTCCTTTAAATTTCCGAGTGTTGACACCATCTGATATTCCTCAGCGATAAAATGGTTTTCAGATTGGCACCATTTTTATTTAGGACCAACGTAGATATAATTCGACTTCTGTTGGTGAAAACCCCATGTTAATTTGACCGTCCATTCAGGAGGAGCAGCTATCAAGATATTCAAGATGGATGTCCAATCAGTACCATTTTCATAGAAGACCAAGCAGACCATGAAATGACTGTGTGTGTAAAGTTTCATGGCAATCCTCAAAGTAGTTTTGAAGAAGTAGCGATAACAAACGTGTTAACGGACGGAAGGACGACGGAAGTACGACATTCCACAAGTTCTTCTGATCTTTTACCAATAGAGCTACCCACCCCACCCCCGTTTGTGTGGATTTATATTTTCCCCAGGCAGTAATCAAATTGTCAGAACTGAATTCTACTATGAAATCACACACACACACACACACACACACACACACACACACACACATGTCATAGCTTCTTGGCATGCTGACTTGATTACTTCTTTTCAAAATTCGTTTATTCAAACAGGTTCATTTGAAAATTTCAGTCCCAGCAAGGTTCTGCGATACATTCCCACCATACCAATGCAACTACCAGGAAGGTGAACTATTCCGTATTATTCCGGATTTATGCCCTCCCAATTAATACCTGACTCAAAGTCCAACTATCAGAGTCGTAAGACAGTCGAATTCGAACCCATCAATTTTCATCAACTGCAGTTTGAGTAAATCGAGTGCACAAACTATTGTTTGTGCAACACCACCACCTCACGTCGAGTCATTTATCACTGGATAAAGATCAAATAAAAATCAAGGTGACATTGGTTATTACACTATCCTGCTGTTGTTCTTTGTTGTGTTTATGTTATGGGTCTCTAAAAGTATATTCTATACTGGTTTTGTTATTTCATCCAATTTAAAAACAGAGAAACAACTTTACTTTGTAGCCAAGTAAATGTCACGTTTGCTAAGCCGCAGCTATAAAGTCATGTATAAGCGATAATATTACTGCAGCCATGTGTTTGATGTTTAAAGATTACCGCGGGCTAGTGTTAAACTCTTACGCAAGGTTACTTGACCCGCCGGAGACCGGAATCTTGAATCGGCAAAGGCGATAGATCGCACCATCTAAACAAAGGTTTGTAGTTATCACACCTATATGTTAAGAGGTTAGTCCAAGATCAAAGGAGAGCCCGCAGGGTGAGCGGGGCGTGTTCTCATCCGTCCCCACGTTGACAGACAGCGAGAGGGACATTGTCCGCTATGTTGATTGGATCGGTTTTCAGCGATATCCAATCGGAATTGAGATAAAGGGTGTGATTACAGTTCAACGCAAATGTTACCTTCCAACTTGCAAATGAAAAGTCAGCATTCGCCTGGACAGATGGCTGAGCAATAGGGTTACTCCGAGAGAGCCACTCGTAATTTTGCGGTAAAACTTAGAGGTAGATTCTAAGGAAAGACAAGCTTCGAAAAGGTCAGTAAGTTATTTGCTCGATTTTTGCAAATATTACAGCATCATATTGTAATTATTCGTAGCATCGTTTAATATGTAGAATTACCTTTGTAGTGTTTCATTTACATGCGTATTTGAGAAATGGGCTTGAGTTTTACCTAGAGAATTATGTAGATTGTTAGCTTGTGGTCAGAATTAATTTTGTAATTCGCTATTAGGTTACTTCATAGTAAACCAGTGCATTTATTAATGCGTTATGTTAGAATTTACACATGCTTGAATTGTGAATTTGGAAAATGGGTGAAGTATGTAAGTTTAGTTACTATGGATGTATGCATATATCAGAGCAAGGATATTTGAATATTTGTGTACTTTGTATGAGTGTAAGGTAAAGAAATGCATCTGATTATTGTGATATTGTTTAGTATAACAGGAATAGGAATATGTATTGATGTGACAGAATTTATTGATATATGTATAAGAAGTAATTGATACCGAGCTGTATTATGACGTTTGTTTTACCATACAAGAACGTATGGGTATCTCGATGTGAATGAATGCGTGACCAAAGAAATTTAATAGCCGTTATCTGATGATAGGCTGTGTGTAGTGTGAGATGAGAGGGCTAAGGAAAAATATTGTACCGTCCCTGTGTTTTCACAGGAAGCTTTTCAGGGGACACAGAACTTCGGGTTCGATTGAGTCCCGAGTCTTCAAGAGTTTGAGACGGAAGTGAGACTAGCCGAAACAGTCGAAGTCAACGGAAGTCTAGTCGGTGGAGAAGGAAGTGGAGAAGGAGAAGGAATTTTGAGAAAGTCGGGGAGGAAGAGGAGAAGGAATCGGGAGAAATAGGAGAGAGAAGAATACCACAGATGAGTAGAATACAAGGACAGGTGGAAATCGATCTCACACTGCTAATCAAGCGATGTAATAGGCTATTAAAGGGTCGAGTGGAAGGAGTGTAATTGGAAATTTGAAGCATCTGATTATCGAATTATTAAATTGTTATTCATTGAATTTCAGCCTTTTTGTATATTTAACCATTTAACCGTCGGCACTGCTGACTGGGGGCTCGGAGCTTTCCATCTATCTTTCACTAATTTAACTTCCAACCAAAATCGAGCCTGGGTGGGACTTCTATAATAGTTTAAATAAAATATTGGGAGCACCCCACCCCAACCATAACAAACCCTTACAGTAAACAAGATGCCGAAATAGCAATACCAACTATCAAATAACGGATTATGATGCTCGAACATCTGAGACAAGACACTGTCAGATTTTGTGAACTTGAATCATGTCCTTCATCCGGTGTTTTAAAGTCTTCTTGTTCTTTCTTTCAATGTTCAGCTTTACCTTTTTAAAAAATTCCTGACAACGTTTTCCAACTTGTCTATTAAGTTCAATTCAGTGTGCATCTTTTGATTTTGTTCAGGTTCTTTCCTAACCTTAGAGTCGTCTTGTTCTCTTGTCTTTGACTCTGAATAGTGAAAATTAAGTTGAAAAGAAATAGCAGACATTTAAAGACGTCGCAGCTGTCGGAAACACTGTCAAATTTAAAACAAGTTTTAAAAAATGGAATGAAAACTGAGAACACTGTTTAGAATATGACAACGAATATAAGAACATGTAGAGACAGCGTAATAACGAATAAATGAAACAAGATATCACAATTATTAATTTTTTCAGTTAATTCAAGATACAATAATTAGGATTTTCTCTGCACCGAAAATAATGCAAAAACATCAGATCAGACAACATTAAAAATGTTAGGTGTTCCAAACAAGCAACTTATATTGTGAATGATGAAACTTCACAAAACCCCAAAATGCCAGTGACAATAGTGACTTAGATATAGACCATTTCATTTCATGTTTACTATTTGACTATGTTTACTATTTGACCAACATAAAGTCATGTATAAGCTATAATATTACTGCAGCCATGTGTTTGATGTTTAGAGATTGCCGCGGGCTAGTGTTAAACTCTTACGCAAGGTTACATGACCCGCCGGAGATCGGAATCTTGAAAAATTGCCGGGGTGAGAGTGGAAGACAAGCGCCCCACTCCAACAGAAATGCCCCATACGGCTTGCGTCTCTGATCGCCTCGGTCAACTAAAATCCAGCTCCTGGCCTTCGCGAGTGGCTTAGCTTCTAAGTCCGGCGGACCATGTTTCCACTAACAGGAGAAGGGGTGAAGGCGGGCCACTGGCGCCTTAAAACCAGTCGCTTCGGGTAGATGGGGCTCGTAAACCTTGAATGGTAGCTCATCTAGGAGAAGGAAAACTCTGATCCCAAACCTCCGCTGCCTTGCGGCTATAACCACTCATGGGAAAGGCTAAGGGAGTAAACACCGACAGAGAATCCGGAGACGGAGTCCCTAAGGCGGTCTGACATTGACTCCAATGTCATTCCGGCAACTCCTGCGACGCCGTTGGTGTCAAGTTGTATCGGCATTGGTCGTTCCCTTGGGAACACCAGCTGCGTGGAGAAGGTGGATCTGCTGCATGGGCAACAGCTGATTCTCCATACTACCCTGCCCAGGCTTCGTAGCTCCACTGGGGAGGACACTCCAGCGTCGTCGTAAGGCGCCTGCAGAACACGGGAATCAGCAGTTTACCGGTTCTAAGCAATAGCTTGATTGGTGTAGAGCTTGGCACCAGGGGTTGCTTCCGACGGTGAGAGAGACCGCCATGTCTCGTTGGACAACTAACGCCCGCCTCAAGCTGGGCAGCCCCCAGTCAGTAAGGTGCTGTTCCGTCATTGCCTGCCTGTTTCACTGGGTGCGTGGAGCTTAGAGAACTATCTCGACAAGCAGGCCACAAACTCCGTACCAGGCAAGACTCAAATAAGAAAAAAGAAGACTCCAGCTCTTCGTTTCGCAAGCTGGAACGCCAGGATCATGTGTCCTGGACTCACCAATGACTTACTGCAGATCGACGACGCACGGAAGACTGCCGTAATTGACAGAGAACTCTCCCGACTGAACGTCGACACTGCCTGCCTTCAGGAGACCAGACTGGCCGACAGCGACACCATCAGGGAAGTCAACTACACCTTCTTTTGGCAAGGAAAGTCCTCGGATGAACCTATGCAGCACGGTGTCGGCTTCGCCGTAAAGAACACGCTCGTCGCCTTCATTGAGCTTCCGTCATCACGCACTGACAGGATCCTTGCCCTCCGGCTGTCAACATCCTCAGGCCCAGTCAACATGTTGAGCGTGTACGCCCCAACCCTCTACTCCACGCTAGAGGAGAAAGACCAGTTCTACGAGGCTCTGGATCAAGCAATATCCAGTATCCCCAACACTGAAGGCCTCTGCCTACTAGGAGACTTCAATGCTAGAGTGGGAGCTGACCACGAGGCCTGGCCCACCTGTCTCGGCTCTCATGGATGGGGCAAGATCAACGAGAAAGGTCAGCGACTGATGGAGATGTGCTGTTCGCACAGCCTATGTGTGACCAACACTTACTTCAAATGCAAGGAAATCCACCAGGTGTCATGGAGACACCCACGTTCCCGCCACTGGCACCAGCTAGACCTCGTTATCACAAGGCGTGCGGAACTGGCCAGTGTCCTCCTCACCTGCAGCTACCACAGCGCCGACTGCGACACGGACCACTTCCTCGTGGCCAGCAAGGTGCGAATAATACCCAAGAAGCTGTACCACGCCAAGAAGAAGGGTCGCTCACGCATCAACACCTGCTGTGCAAGCAACCCAGAGAAGACACAGCAGTTCATCAGCAAGCTGCAGGAGGCTCTCACCAAAGAGACATCTGATGACACCATCCAAGTGGTCCCACCTCCGAGACGCTGTGTACAATTCAGCCATTACTGCGTACGGGAAGAAGGAGCGCAAAAATACCGACTGGTATGAGGCCAACTGGAAGGCGATGGAGCCCGTGACTGAGGCGAAGAGGAAAGCCCTCCTGGCTTACAAGGCTGCGCCTAGCCCTAGTACACTGCAAGCCCTCAGGACTGCCAGGAACAACACCCAGCGGACCGCCCGCCACTGCGCCAACACCTATTGGCTGAACCTCTGCACCAGAATACAGACAGCTGCCGACACTGGGGATGCAAGAGGCATGTACGAGGGTATCAAGAAGGCGACAGGCCCCCCATCCTTCAAGACTGCCCAAGTCCAAGACGGGCGTAGTCATCACAGACAAGGGGAAACATCTGCAGCGCTGAGTTGAGCACTATCTTGAGCTGTATTCAACCCAAAACGTCGTCACCGACACTGCCCAGAACGCCATCACAGACCTGCCAGTCATGCAGGAACTAGACACACTGCCCATCCTGGAAGAGCTCAGAAAAGCCATCGACTGCCTCGCTTGTGGGAAGGCCTCTGGGAGCGACGACATCCCACCTGAAGTCCTCAAGAGCGGGAAACCAGCACTACTCCAGCCCTTGCACGAACTCCTCTGCCTCTGCTGGGAACAGGGACACATCCCCCAGGACATGCGAGACGCCAGCATCGTCACTTTGTACAAGAACAAAGAAAACCGTAGCGACTGCAACAACTACCAGTGCATCTCCCTCCTCAGCATCATCGGAAAGGCTTTCGCACGTGTCGCCCTGGTGCGCTTGCAGACCCTAGGCTTCCGCGTCTACCCAGAATCCCAGTGTGGCTTCCGAGCCGGTCGGTCAACTGTAGACATGATCTTATCACTAAGCCAGCTGCAGGAGAAGTGTCGTGGTCAGCATATGCCCCTCTACATCGCCTTCATAGACCTGATAAAGGAGTTTGACCTAGTCAGCAGGAGCGGACTCTTCAGGTTCCTGGAGAAGATCGGCTGCCCCCCCCCCCGACTGCTCGCGGTCGTCACATCGTTCCACAAGAACATGCACAGCACAGTGTGCTTCAACGGCGCAACATCAGAGGCCTTCCCAGTCAGCAGTGGAGTGACGCAGGGCTGCGTCCTCGCGCCGACGCTTTGCCATCTTCTTCTCCATGCTCCTCCAGTACGCCTTCAAGGACTGCATTGAGGGAGTGTACATCCACACCAGGGCTAACGGCAAGCTGTTCAACATCGCTCGTCTCCGTGCAAAGACTAAAGTCACAGAGGTTCTCATCCGTGAATTGCTCTTCGTCGTTGATGCAGCCTTGACATCACATACGGAAGATGAACTGCAGCAGCTGGTATGTCGCCTCTCCCACGCCTGCAAGAAGTTTGGACTGACCATCAGTTTGAACAAGACGAACGTCATGGCGCAGGATGCAGACTCCCCTCCCACCATCGCCATCGATGGGTACAACCTTGAAGTTGTTGAGAACTACACATACCTTGGGTCCACCATCTCCCTTTCCATTCATGCTGAGGTGAACGGTAGGATTGCCAAGGCATCAGCAGTTATGGCCAGACTGAACCAGAGGGTCTGGAACAACCCCAACCTCACTGAGAAGACCAAACTGCGCGTCTACCAGGCCTGCGTGCTCAGCACTCCTCTACAGCAGCGGGCATGGACCACCTACACGAGCCACGAAAGGAAACTCAACAGCTTTCACCTGAGATGCCTGCGGCGCATTCTGCGCATCCAGTGGCAGGACAAAGTACCCATCACAGAGGTTCTGGAACGCGTCAGCATGAACAGCATGTTCTCCATCCTCAGCGAGAGGCGCCTTTGCTGGCTCGGCCACGTCAAGAGAATGGATCCAGGCCGCATACCCAGGGACATGCTATACGGCGAGCTAGCAGAAGGTGCACGACTGACTGGACGGCCACGTCTGCGTTACAAAGATGCCTGCAAGAAGGACATAAAGTCGGCCAACATCAACGTCAACAACTGGAGGAGCTGTGCTGACGACCGCTCCGCCTGGCGCCTTGCTGTCAGACAGGGCGTTCAGAAAGCCGAGGAAACGAGAAACACAAACCTTGCTACAAAGAGAGCCAGGAGGAAGGCGAAACAACAACAGCCTCAACAAGCATCAACGTTCACCTGCAGCAAATGCAACAGAGACTGTCACTCTAGGGTCGGACTCTTCAGCCACTCGCGAAGGTGCAGACAGGACACCCAATCGGAAGCTACACCATCGTCTCCCGAAGACGGGCGGATTCCGACGACGATTTGACCAACCTGATTCAAATCATTAAAGAAAATATTTTCATTGGTCGATGTAAAGGGGTGTCGGGTGTGGTTGTGTGTGTGCCCCTCTGTTAATTGATTTGGCGATCGTTATCTAGAGGATGACCTCCCTCGATGTTATTGCCCAGTGTGAGTGGATAGACAGAACATTGACAGAGACCTAGGCGAGACTATTGAGAAGAAATAAACAAATACGAGCCCCCTTAAACACTAAAAATAAAATAAATTTTAATTAATTGATACATAAACTAAAATTGCAATTACAATCGAACCGATTTACATTAATGGAATTTAATAGCAGTGTTCAATTTACGGATTCGTTCATCATAGTAACGAGTGGTGAAAAGAGTACAATGTCCACGCCTGACTTGCATCACCTGGCGTCTTTCCTCTATTGACTTTGTGTACTCCATGTCTAGCGTGTATGCTTGGTTCTTCCTCTGACCCTTCTATTCCGAACTCTATCTGCGGACTTCCCTCTTGGACTGTCCTCATCGGGTTCTCGGGGAGGGATATAGAAAGCTGTTCCCTTAAATGACAAGATTACGACTAAAGTTCTCTATGTTTCACCACCTATCCGTATATATAAAATTCTCTTACTTTCGTTATTCAGAAACGTAAATAGCTATTTACACTGCATATTTTTCTGGCATAATGTGACCTTAACAATTAAAGGTCCTTACAGATTTACTGTATTTGAGGTATGGTACCATCGTTATCTATAGTTACAAATGACGATTGCAATATACTAAGTCTGACCTAACTTAAACAGTTCATCGCATCGCTCCACGCGATGGTTGCCTGGAAATTAACACGTGTTCTGTATACAAATGATGCTGCTGTATATATCAGCATATGTTACTATACGACTTCTTACACCTAGCTAGTCAGTTCCACTCAATATGATAAATGCTCGATTACTATTGCATAAGATTCACTAAATTCTAGCTTACAAGTACTAATAACCTGCAAGATCATTTAAGCATTACAAAATCATATATAAATATGCAATTATCACTAACTCACGATAAACAGTATCATCCTATAGATAAAGGAAATTACTTCATATAACCATAAGAAATTCTACACATTTGAATATTTGGATTAATTCATAAATCCCTATGAAATACTATCCATTTGAATATTTGGATTACATATAATCCGTCAATTCCATCAATGAACTAATAACTGTAAAATTAAAGAAATACACTGCATAACAACTCTAACATATCAACAGGTTTCTACGAAATTGAATAAACGATACATAACATAGATCATAAGCATATCAAACACATTTGCATAAAACCAACAAATAGAAAATAACATGGAAATTAAAATTCGTACCTTAATGCTGTTTCTTTTCCACACAATCGTGCGTCCTAGCACTATAGCCTGTCTTTTCCTTTCAAGACAGCTATCTGGCCTCTTTACTTGTTAACGAGGGAAAACACTATTCTTTTAGGTTTCCCACGGAGTCAACCTGTCTTCTCTCAAGCAAGATTTTGGACTAAAGAATTCTGGCTAAGGTCAGTAAATTTAAACTCCCATAACTTCCAAAGTGTACGCCTTAATTTTAACTGACCAATCGAAAGCAACTGTTCCTAAATTTTCCCCCAAATAATCATGTCTTTCATCAGATTTTGACAGCCTTGAATACGATGCAATCAACTTTCCTTTGAAGATCACTTATTTGACCTGCAGTCCTTTACAAACAGATACGGTCAGTAGTTCTAATGTACTCTCTGCCAAGATACCATTACAATGACTGGGTCACTTCCAATGAAGCTTAAACGTAGGCCCCTTTTATGTTTCAGAGATGAAATAAGGGAAATATCAAAGTTACCTTTCTCAAAGACTTTTCTGGCTTGACTATGATAAAATTTTAATGCACAATTTATTCAACTTGAAGATTCAGTACTTCTTCAAAATTCGACACATTACAGTCGAGAACTAGTGACGTGAAAGCCAGTGAAAATGTCAAAATTTCAAAGGCATTTTGAAAATGAAATAAACAGGCACAATAAAGTTGAATCATTCAAGATAGTTAAATTCTTTGAGATTTTTAACAGTATCACCTGATTATGCTCCATACCAAGTTTGTTGCATGATAAACAGACTTCTGTAATAATAGCTATTGTAATAATTGTTGTTAAATGTACAAATGCATCAATAACATAGCAACCAGAGTGAAGAGGCTATCTTGCTTAAATGATAAATATCCAGTGAAATATCTAAAACCATTTAATGCCATGTGATCATTTCATTCTGTAAACTGTTTTGGCTGTCGACTGAACAAAATTCTAACACCTGGCAAGGATTACGTTTGGTTTTGTGGCACAGCAACAGAAGTTGGTTGTTTAGTGCCAATGTAATTGGAATAAAGTACCTAAAGTACCTTGCTCAAGGAAGCAGTATGATAGCCAACCCAGGCTGATTCAATGACAGGATTTGCACCAGATTTTGGCAATGAGTTTGACATGTTGACCACCACTGCTGCCACCGTGAGTCAACTCTTTTGAGAAGTGAGAGGGGGCGCTGGGCCTTCTCTACATCCCTGAGCTAACAGAAGCAAACAATTATTTAGAAATTTTAGCAGCCCCAGCATTGAGAATGAGTTCATATCTTCTCAATTCCAATTATCACACAAAGCAACAATGTAAAGAGTTTAAGAGTTTTCTGAGAGGGTGAAAGAAATATATGACGAGCTGAATATTATAAAAGCAATAATACTGATATCTAGAGATGAAATCTATTTATAAGTTCTCCAAGTGCAGTATGGGGAAGGAATAAATTTCTTATAAATTCAAATTTTTATTTTGGGTTTGTTTTGCTAATCGTCTTCATAGCCAGGCAGGTCTAGAAATTTGTTTTTTAATTATAAGAGTCTAAAACATAAAATAATTTTTGAGTAGTAGATATAATGAATGAACTGAAACATGCATCTTTTGAACTTTCTCAACAACTTATTTACTCATGGGCAACACCAATGTGAAAGAGCTCGTACTATTTTAATTTTCACAAAGGTCCTGGCTCCTCACTATATGAACTACTAGCACTTTTAAGCTAAATATAATTTTCAAGGTCTTTATTTTCACCATCTTCAAATTCAAGGACTTTCAAAGCCTTGATTTGCCATCTCTTAGCTTAAGCACCTTCAAGGTTTTAAAGAAAATTAAGGAACACTAAGTACATATCAAATACCTCGATCATTGGAGCAACTTAGACAGCTGGTCATCACAAATCACCATATTTTCTTTATGCTGCCTCATTTTAATAAGCATACTTTTAGACCCCTGGCCATAGCCATCCTATGAACCAGGGCATACATCCATGATGCTTCTTCCTGCATTGACTGTATATTATACAAACTTAAATTTTATTAAGAAATAATACAAAAAGTTACAGTAACTGAAATTTTAGTAAACCAAGTTTTAGACATCCCCCACATCATAAGGGTTATAGGAGAGGAAGCTAAAATTAACACCCCCTCTTGGACTTGGTCATAATCTGGACAATTATTTTCCAAGTTTATGAATTTCCACCCAGTTGTTTAGGTGATAGGATAATGGCATAGGGTCTCGCAGTATCTTTTACACCTTTGTTTTAAAATTTGTGATAACTAAAGAGATCTTAAAAAACATAAAACTTTTTATTTTCATTACTATTTATTCAGCCCCAAAAATAAATTTGTTCAACATGCACCCTCCACCCCTAAACCCCACTTAACAAAAATTGCCAGAAAAAAAATGTAACATTTCAACTAGATGCTCAACATGCTCATTTGTAACTAAACTTGCACACTGTAAGGTAAAAAGATATAATGCTGCATTCTTATAACCAGACTTGAACTGGCCTAGTACATGTAAAATGGCAACAATTATGATACACAGATAGCATATAACTTATCTGACACACACACACACACACACACACACAAGCTTGATATAATGCTTGAAAATAATGGGTTGTAGACCCATGTCTGCTATGCATTTATCAGAGGGGTCATTTATTACAACCTTCACACTCCATGCATACTATTTTCATAATGTTTATCCATTTTAGAATCAAGTTAGCATCTGATACCTGTGCTCTTGCCCTCTCCCTCCTCCATTCCCCTTTTCCCAGCTCAATGTCCTCAAAGAACAAGCAACTTGCTTTGCAGGAAATCTTCTACATAAAATTACTTGTTTTCTTAACACTCTCAAAAGTTCATGGAATAGTCTTTTCAAAAAGAAACAACAATAACCAGACTGCTTTTTTATATCTTCCCTTACAGATATTTTCTACATTTTTTTCATCCATTCAATTTAACAAATAAAAATGCCTAATGATAAGAATTTCAAAAGTTGGTCAAACTTGAAATGAAGCATTCTCTTGTACATTTCATTCAAAAGTCTGAAATTTTATCTAAAATGTATTTTTTAATGAATCGATACATACAGTGTATGTAAAATGTGATGTATACAAAATGATAAATACAGACTACATCAAATGAGAAGTATGCAAAATAATAAATACAGAATATGCATAATGAGGAGCATTCAAATGTGAAATATTCCAAACAAAATTGCTTTCATATTTACCTAATCATTGCTTGTTTAATGACCAGCACAAGCCCTTCCCACACCACCACTAAGTTTTGGCAAATACTTACTCAAGATATTTTTGCCTCATTGTCCAGAGTGTAAAAATCCCAGATATGTACCTTACTTTTGGAAAAATTCATTAAACTCGCCCCTGAGCTTATTATACAAGTATTGTATATCTTAAAAAAAACCCCAAACAATAAAAATTTACACATTTTATCCTAGCATACTTGATATAAATCAAATTAGGGAAACTTTCTGGTAAAACAGTGTGTCAAAACATAAGCTTACAATAAAATGAAGTATGTTTTTTGTTTTCTATGGCTCGGTGTTTTATTTCATGCAGAGGAAATGCTTTGCCCAAGGACATGTTGCTCTGATCATGGGATTTAAACACACACCTTTTCGATAGCGAGTTTACAAGCCAACTATTGACACGCTGGTGCTCCTGCCTCCACTGGTTGCCTCTTACAACATTTAGCAGAGTACAGGTCTATTCAACATCACCAAGCACATTTCAAGTTACTCAATAATTGCTAACATACCCACTTATATACTACAGGCCCTTCATTTCAACATATTTTCTGTTATAAGGCAGGTATGGTGATAGATCCAATTTCATTCTGCAATAGTAAAACTGTAGAACCCACTTCATCATAAGACAGTATAGTCCATAGACATCATTATAAGGAGTGAGTGCTGAATCTAATATTCGACTGACATTTGATTATCACAAGGAAAATCATACAAAATATTTATTACAAGACTTTGACTGATTGTATTCTATACTGGCAATTAATACAATCAAGGAATTAAAGTATTCTGTAAATATTTATATTGATAAATCATTGTAACACATATATATTGCCTTGAAAAAGAAAAGAATGGGTTAAAAACAAGTACCCTGGAGTATCTGCCAAATGTTTTAGTCTACCACTTCAAATTTTATTTTAGAATTATATGAAAAGGACTAGATCTTTGAAATGCATAGTGCTCTAAAAAGAACTTTTGGATTTCACACATGTATGTATGTTTACAAAATAAATGCACTTTTAAATTAGTTATTGCAGATTCTTAATGATCTTCCAAACCTAATTAAAACATTATATGTAACAGCTTAAAAAAATAATTTTCATTTTAATGATATCTATTCATTCATATCTGTTTCTGACAATCTAGGTAGTACTCTCAACTTCAGTGCTGAACAGAACACAAATAAATAAAGCATAAGAAAATGCTTTATTCACTTGCATTTTAATGAATTCTAGTTGCACATAAATTGTTAACTGTACCAACTCCAGTGCCAAAGTAACAAAAGATTTGGCAAAACTATTAAGTCATTATAGGAAACTGGTGGGAAAACAAGAGGCTTAAGTGGGCTTGACATCACTCACTTGGCCTACATAACTTAACGGCAGACCTTTTCACTAAGCAGTTTATGTATTATTGAAAGAACATAATCCAAAGTAAACTACTATCCAAACTGTGAACCATGTTGATGTTACTTATTTAACAATTCTTTAATATACAATGATTCATGCTCATAATCAAATGCATCCAACAGCTTACATATATACCTATTTACCAAACTGTACTGAAATTAGCTGTCAAATATATGCTCATGATGCAACAAGCTCAGCAATACAATGCAAAATTTTGCCATTAATATAAGCAGATCTCATATTTAGTACAGAACCTGTCTTTTATGGAACCTGTTTAAGATAAAAATGATATAAGATTATCCACCAAACTGACTAAACAAAATCTTATTGAAATTTATTCTCGCTAGTAGTAATAAGCTTAATCTGAGATCGGATTAACGAATATGTGAAGATACTGCTTGGAATAAAACTCTTAAAATATCTTCATGATATAAGTCTATTTCAAAAATCTGATCAAAATCTTGTCTGAAATATAGTTGCCTGGGTGTTGACAAACCACACGAGTGGATCTCATAATCATACTTAATAAAGTTCTTGCTCATATAAGCCCATTTAACAAGTCTGATTAAAATCCTCTAAAAAATATGGTTTCTACAGTTGTAAAATCTCAGCCAATCAGAAGCAAAATCGCCTCATATATACAGTATAAGCATAGGTCTTGATCTTATTAAAACTAATCCAATATCTCACCAATCACAGTATCCTGACACCAGGCAGACCAGTACTAACACTAGCTCTTAATGCTGAAGCAGCTGCTAGTACCATTTTTATAAGTCTCTGATATGACTCGGCTGGGGCTTGAACCCATGACTTTCTGCATACAAGGTGGACACTCTAACCACCTGGGCCACTGGAGTGGTCTACCAAGTTTGAAAAAATGTCTGATCAGCAAAATAGAGTCACTAAAGTTTTCACAAGTTCAGGTACTCAGATGCAAAATCACCTCATTATTAAATTAAGCCTGGATCTCAATAATCATTTTTTCATCCAAGAGTGTGATGATTTAAGCTTATTTACTAGGTTTAATCAAATTCAGATCAGAAATACAATCCCTAAGGTGGTAAGAAACTCAAATAATCAATGCAAAATCATCTAATTAAACTGAGTGAACCTGGTGCATTACTGAACACATGAGGGATCTTGATCATATAATCCAACATTTCAAGTTTGATCAAAAGCAGATCTGAAATATAGTTTCCAGAGAGATGACATGCTAAGCCAATCTGAGGCAAGATCACCTCATTAATATGTGTTGATCTCTCTCATTATCAAATCTGTCCAAGACCCTGATAACGTAAGCCTATATGCAACGTTTGATCAAAGTTGGACCAGAAATACAGACTCCAGAGTGGCAATAAGAATTGTCAAAATGGTGCAAGATCATCTCATTAACATACAAGAAACTCATTATCAAGCTCCTCTGAGATCTTGAAGATATAAGCCCAAATTCCAAGTCTAATCCAAACTGGACCAGAAATATAGCCTTGAGAAAGTTAATAGCCAGCTGTTAATAGATGCAACTGGACACAGGGCCATACTATCAGCCAGTGGCAGTGGCATAGCAAGGAATTCTGCCACCCCACCCACACCACTCCTAATTGAAAAAGTTGTTTGATTGGAATTTTGTGCCCCAACTAGGCCTTCACCTGCCCCCCCCCCCATCCCCTCTCAAACTGTTACTGGGATTGCTTTGGCAATTGTCACACCACTGTTATTAGCTCATTTGATCTCACAGCCAGGAATGCTCAAAATTCTAGGCAGGTCTCATTTTCATGTTAATTTCCAACAGTTCATCCCTATGGGTTGCAATATTTTCAAACGTTGAAACAATTTGAAAACAAATTTAAGCAGAAAATGTAGGAATTAGAATGGCATGGTATGAGTAACAATGCATGTTTGATCGTGAAAATAAATTCTGCATATCTGCATTATTCATCAACAAATTTGCAACTACAGCAAATGACCAAATTCCTGGAATTATCTTCCCTGCTTTTCATATTAAGTCAGGGAATGTAGTTTAGTAGAGGAAAGAACTTGGTGACAATGGTGATATAGCAAATGAGTTTAGGAAGACACAAATCCTGGTGAAGAAAACTGGCAGTTGAACCTAGGTGAAGCCTAATCAATATAAAGCTGTGTACAAAGTGTCAGTGGCCAGAATTCACTAAATGATAAATACATATAGAAGCTGAATATCAAATTCTGTTTAAATTATATCAGTAAAGATCTGCATAAACAATTTTCTTGAAATTAAATGTGAAGAAGCTGGCCACAGCTGCATATCGAGTCCACCCAAAAGAATTTCATAAACTGGTGTTATACACAGGTAAGATGACTCTGTGGACAACTGTATTTGAGAAGATGTCCACATATAAAACTGTAACACCTGATGTTAATTTAGGGTGTGGATAGAAAAATAAACAGACATACCAATAAATACACATATGGATGCCAATGTGGCTACTAGTCAAATTGCCACCAAAAAGGGCTGAGCAATAACGAAGGGCAACAATCAGGGACTAGAACTCTGCTAAATAATACTGCAGCTAAAATGATGACCAATGAAACTAAGCGAAAGTGTAATTAACAGAAAGCTGCAGTTGAATTCCAGTAGGAGTTAAGGGAGTTCATATTATGAAAATGTGAGTTACAGTGTCACTAAAAGATGTTGTTGAATGTTGACATTTACCTAAGCAAAACTGATAATCAATGCCAGCAGAGATCTCTCATTAATATCAAGCTGCTTACCAAATATATTTAAAAGCCAATGAGGAAGTTGTTATACAGAAACAAAAGTGTGCTATTCTGTCAGTCAAGGAAGGCTATGGCTCCACTTAATACATGCAATAACATAGGAAGCTGATGATTAAACTCAATCATGATCCCTCAATATTAAACTGTCTACCAAATTTAATTCAAATCCAATCATAAAGAAAGGATTTGTTGTGCAGAAATTGAAGTGGGTGGGGGGTTTGTCAAATCGGGGGCTATAACTCCACTAAATGATTGTGGAGGATGCCGACATTCAAAATAAATTAGAGCCTCTTTCATATATAGCTGCCAATCAACCTTGATTGAAATCCAATAATGATTAGGGGCATTTCTGAGTGGAAATGCAAGGGGTGGGTGAATCTAACAAACAGGGGCTCCAACTCCATTAAATGATGATGCTGAATGCTGAAGGCAAGGTCTTATCGATATCAAACTGCATAAGAAAATTTTGGACGTAACTACTATGTAGCCAAGAAAATGGGTCTGATAAATGATGATGTAGAACTCTGACAACTGAACTCAGCTAAGGTCTATTCAATATCAAGCAGCATAAGAAATTTGGGACGAAATTCAATAATAATCAAGAGAACAACTGTGAAGGAAAGGAAGCTAGTGAGTCTGATATAAAGAACTTACTGATGTCATAGAATACCAACAATCAAACTCATTCAAGGCATGATCTATATCAAACTGGATACCATACCAGGATGAAATCCAATCATATTCATTAATGTGGAGAAAGAAAACTGGGTGCATCTGATAATCAGATCTATAACTCCATAAAATGATGCAGAACACTGACAATCAAACTCAGTGAATGTCTTGTTAATATCACATTGAAGACCATACTGAGATGAAATTCTGAGATAATTAAGAGAGTTACTGTGTTGAAATAAAAGTGGGTGGGTCTTAAATCAGGGGTTATATCTCTGTTAAACAATGTAAAATCTGAAAATTGAACTCAGCCAAGATCTCTTCAATATCAAGCTGCAAATAAAGATCATATTGCAAAATATCTCATGTTCTTACTGTATTGGTCTATAGTACAACTCACAAAGCCCATACATGCACTGTAAGTCACTTTTTGCAGCTACAGATTTAATTTTGGAGAATTTGATTACACATACCTTTAAATGGCATTTATTCACTTTATTTTGCGCCTTGTCCATCAAAACTCCTTTGAAGATTATTGAAGAAATTCTTCAAAAATGCTTAATGACAAATTCAGCGATAATGTAATTCAACATTTTTGGCACAGTCAAGCCAGCAGGGTATCTCATTTAAACTGGTTTTGTCACACGCTATGATGCAAGACGGAACATGCCTGTGGTTGAGAAGAAGCTGTATTACAAACATAAACAGAGACATGACAATCTCATCATTTATAAACAAAGCCAGAGAAAACACCAGCAGGAAAAAAAAGGGCACACAAGTCCAATAAATTGGAGGCAATTATGTTAACTTCGTATGTATCTTCTGTATGGTATATCAAGTCTTTTATTTCAATGCTTGCATAATACTTATTTTTCCCATCAAATATGTTCCTTCATACATGTAAAAGACAGTAGAAACATGGCTGTCAATTCAGATTTATTTTAGTTAAATTTTACATCATGCTAAATTATCATTTTGAAGAAATGTTGTATGTTAAAGTTCAGAACAAAACCTACTGTATATTACTCCTCTATCCCATTCATAGTTGAACATTCATACAGGAAATGAATGAAACTACTCATGACTTCTTGTTAATGTGATCTTACCTTGATTCCCCCTGCACTAGTAATAATTCATTCCATTATCAACTTTCTTGACCCAAAGTATATGCTGAACTGCTATTGTAAAAGTCCATAGCGATTGATAATTTTCGTCTGTATATTTTGTTATAATTAACTGTGCAGATCACTCATAAATCACGAATAAACTTTGTTATAGCTATATTAGCACCATTGTTTACACCATGCTAAATTATCATTTTGAAGAAATGTTGTATGTTAAAGTTCAGAATAAAACTTACTGATGTAACAACACCATCCAAGGTGTAGAGAGGTGCATTTCTGATGTGAAATCATGGATGACGTGTAACAAGCTGCAGATGAATGATGATAAAACTGAAGCCATCCTGATTACAACACAAAGACTTTCTCATTCACATCCTTTACCTCAAACAATAAATATCAGCAACACCAACATTAAATTCACACAGTCAGTACGAAACCTCGGTGTCACTCTTGACAGTACTCTCTCATTGCATCAACATGTCATGAACATATGCAAGGCTGCATATCTTGAGCTGAGACGAATCAGCTCCATTCGCAAGTATCTTTCAGTTGATGCCACTAAAACACTTGTGTGTTCCTTAGTACTTTCAAGACTGGACTATTGTAACTCAATTCTGTCTGGTTCGTCTCAATATCTACTTCAGAAACTTCAAAAAGTTCAAAACACAGCTGCTCGGATCATCCTTAGAGTACCACGATCAGAGCACGCCTCTCCCCTGCTCTGTACCCTACACTGGCTATCCATACGATCCAGAATTAAACACAAAATTTGTTCTCTGTGCTACGTTTCACTGACGGGCTCCAGTCCAACATACCTATCTGACCTCACCCATGTGTACACACCTGCAAGATGCTTACGCTCCTCTTCTGACACTCGTATTCTCATTATTCCCACTATGAAGATGAAATCATATGGACAACGCTCTTTTGCATACCAGGGCCCAGCAACGTGGAACGAATTGCCCACTGCACTTAGACACAAAGACACAGTGATCTCATTCAAGAGCGCTCTTAAAACTCACCTATTTCAACTGCAAGAACAGACTTAAAGACCTAATAATGTATCCTTGCCTTAAATATTTACAGCATATTTTCTGTTTCTACTTTCGTGGTGTTTGTTTTTATTTTTGTAATCATATCATTATATATGGGGTTTTTTTAAGTGTTGTCAAATATTGTAAAGCGCTTAGAGCTTCTAAAGATTAGGTGCTATACAAAGTCCTCATTATTATTATTATTATTACAATTAAATTTTAAATCTAAAATTAATTTTTAAATTTATATCAGTAAATGCACTTACATGACCCATGTCACCTTTACAATAGATTGCTAATGTTAATGGTATAATTGTATTACTGACTTCATTCCTGCATATGTACCAAAGTTGTAATAAACTAAAAGACTACATATATACTTGCTTATAAGTCGAGTCCAACTGCAAACAACATAGAACCTGACCAGCTGTCACAAAATGCAACAGAACATCAGGGTCTATGTAGTTTGTTCAACTGATTGCTCCTAACATCGAAAATTGATCCAGATCTGCTGGTGCATTATGCAACAGAAGATCTGGGTCAATGAGGTTTGCAGTTGGATCTGACTTCCATGTGAGTATATATGGTACTCTACTGGTACATACTTTTTGGAGGGTTTTCTTTGCAAAAATAATAAATTCAATTCCCCCCCCCCATCTCATAAACATACAAGCACTATGGCATGGTACATGACACAACAATATAACATGGTAGATATGCCAACACCTGTATGAAAGAATTAAAATGGATTAGAAGAATAAATATACGTAATCAAAGGATCTAATATTAAGCAACTGAATTACTGGAAATAACTTTCATACATTTTTACATGAACACCAAAGAAAGTTATCAAACTGTTGTTTTACAACTACTTATTTATTACAAAGAGTCTAATGATTACCACACAGAACTATCATCTAATTTACTGGCAAGTCAAAACTTATTCCTATTTCCTGACAACATGAGATTGTTTGGATTTCACTAAGATCTAAAACAATGCCATGAATGCTCCAAGCCCACCATAGTCCTGATGGTTCTGTGACACGGCCACAGATGCTGGGGTGTTCTGAGTGATTATTGTGTAACCCTGAGCATCACCAGAAGGTGTTCCCACATTCTCTTGTCCTGCCTGACTAACAACCACTGTCTGAACGCCATCAACAACACTTGGATTACTGACTATTGTTAGTGGTGTTGTCACTTGTCGAAGCACCGTAATAGATGTTTGAGGATGTCTGTTCTCTTGTGAACCAGTGCCATTTACATCATGCACCACCTGAGAGTCCTCCAAACCAGAAACAAGCATTCTATGTTCCACTATTTGATCTGTAACTGCAACTCCATCAAATGTCTGCGCTGGAGCAGTTAGATGATCACGAAGAACAGTGTATTGGTCTGTCAAGCCAGATTGTTCACTGTTTGGCTGCATAGAGTATCCTCCATGATCCCATTTCACCAGCATTGGAGCTGTAATGTCAATGTTATAAAGTTTGTCTTGTTTCTTTGACTTTCCCTTTCTAGTCTGAGTTTGTTTTGTTTTCGTTTTGATATTGTTCGGGTCATTTGTATGGTGCTTTTGATAGTGTTCCTTTAGTTTATCACTTCGAGCTGTGCTGTAATCACACACAGAACAATGGTGTGGTGTCTCCTGGGTGTGAATTTTTTCATGCCGCACCAAGTGGCTTTTTTCTACAAAAGATTTTCCACAGACCTGGCAGATGTGACTTCGAATTCCTAGATGGGAACGCATGTGAGATTTCAGCTGACTTCTTTTAGGGGTGAAGTATGTACATTTAGGAAATTGACAATGATAAACATCACCTAGAAGAAAAAGAAAGTGATTATTACCATTTATGAAATATTCAAAAGTAATGCATCATTGACATTTAAGAGTCACATGATTCCCCTGCAGAACAATCACTGTCAAAAAAAAGAAACTTGCCTGCATCATTCTGATTTAAGGTTGCAAAGATATATCGATATATTATGGCATGCCTGTCACTGTATTATAGTGTGATATGTTGCTCATATTTATGCAATATGAAAAATAATAACACTTAAAAAAAGTTTTACAATGAAAGCAACAGCACCAATTGCAGAAAATTTAAACTACAAAATCAATTTACTATGGTATAACCAAGTACAAGTCAAGTATTTATATATCATGACTTTCTATGAATCCTATTTTCTATCAATTGTTACGATTATGTAATTAAATTATTTGTGTGTTAGTTTTAAATTCTTTTTTATTTTTAATTTTGTTTCATTACATTTTATTGTAATGATAATTTTCATTGGATTTTAGTCTTTTCGGAAAATTGGGTGGACCCGATTAGATACTAACAGTTACTTCAGCACTATTAATAGCTCACCTTGGTTCATAGTCTTTGTAAACATCAAGTGAAAACGATTGGCTTTTGCCAAGGTCTTTTACAACCTACGTGTTAGCTCTGTTGTAAACGGTTTTATTTTCAAATTCATTTCCAGCGTAAGAATCTGATTCTTAGATAGGGCTATCCTAGCTACGTGATCAATGGCATTTTTTTATTGCGATGTTCAAATTAGTGGTCACGTCACCTATCATGTGAGCTACCATGTGATCTAAAATCGAGGCTTAAAACAGCCAATTGGTATTAAATTTATTCAGTCGTATCTTTACACCTTGAGGGTACAAGGTGTTTCTCTTGTTGATGTCAGATTATTTTTGAAGTTCATCTGTTTTTTGGAATTTAATAATTTATTCTCTAAAAGATTAAACAAGTGTACTTTTTTATAAAAAGTTCTGGGACAAAGAAATTCAGTGGAAATTTGTTCTTGAATTCTAAACAGAAACATTATAAACTGTGATTCAATCAAGGATCTGTTGCCGTTTGTACAACACCTCATCTGACGTTATTGCCTTTCATACTGAAACATCATCGAGATTTAAACCTGGATTCAATTAGAACTGTTTAGTGATAGGACTTATATTTTTCAACTTGAGGATTAATTTTTGGATTATATTCACAAACTGTAAGTCCTATTTCCTATTTTTACATTGTTTTCTAGGGAAATAAATTATTTTGTTAAAATTTACAAAGATTGTTGACTTCACTCTTTTCTTTGTTACATTTATACGAGCCTACACGTAACACAATTGACTTTTTATTTATTTATTTTTCAAAATGAATGAAATAAATCAAAAAGGACATTGAGTTCTTTGTTTTAACTTTAAAGATGCCGATTTCTTTGATGGCAATTCTTAAGTTCTTTGTGTAGACTTTAAAGATGCCACTTCCTCTGATGGTCACACTTCATTAAAGGCATTTATGCAGGATCAAGATTCATAACAAATATATAAAAACCAAAAGAAAAAAATGAGTTCATTTTATGCAAGTTCAAGTGGACTGTCATGGAAATGAATTACAAAATAGTTCCAAAAGCAAAATATCATGTTTGGCATTATTTTGGACTGAAAAATGAGAAAAAAGATACGTAACTGATGAAATTGTCTATGGCATCACTGAGTGCAAACTGTAAATATGGCCTCAGATGATAGTGGAAATACAACTAATCTAACCTGACATCTGTTTTGTCAACATAAAGTCATCTGCAGAGACAAATACATCCTCGGTGAAGAGTGTTCCAGAGAAAAGTGAAAAAGTTACAATTCCATCATTGTCTGCCCGGTCCTCTCATTTTAAACGTACATGTAGCTACATTTGTAGTTACTTGTTGTTACAGTCGTCAGATTTCACTACATTTCTTAAATACACTTGCTGGTTCTTTTCCAGTATTTTTTTTAATTAAAGCACATAATTTTCCTATAATCTGTACTAGTCTTATCAGGCCAAAAGAAAGTATATGTGTTTCTAGTCGGCGAACAGTTCCTATTTCTCACTGCCGATTCTAGCACCCCACCAAATTTTAAAAAAATTCCTGAGATTGATGTGTACATACGAGCCAGTTTTGCCCAAAATTAATCAATAACTGATGCATGCTAGATGTTCAGCAAATAATCTTCATCGATAGTAGTAGTAGTAGCTTAAGAAGTGTGGTTGTTTCTGTTGTTTACATACATTTTTACAAAGAAACCAAGTTGGATACTATAAACAGAACTTAACTTTACAACAGTTTACACAATCATACATATTCAATTTAATTCAATAATGAGAACACAAATTTATGTATTTCAGTAATCATTATTAAATTATCATCACCATCATAATCACTATCATCATGAATTTCATCTTCATTACTTTATTATTATTATTATTATATTATTATTATTATTATTATTATTATTATTATTAATGTCCACAAAGTATCATTTAACCACTATATTGCCAAGATTACTTTACAAGGAACAAACTCTACCGATGAAATTCTAAGGTCATCCAGTTCTGATTCATGCGATGCACATTTTTCTTGCTTGGAAATTGTTCTAAAGTGTGGCTGTCTATATGATTTACACACAGCAAACAGAGAGCTCTGATTGGTCATTTTTTTCTGCCCATAGTCTAACAAAAGCTTTTGTGTAGGATCCATGTTTTCTTCCAGCTACAGAGATCTTGAACTTTGACCTTTGATCCAAAAGTCAATACCCTGTACTCTGAGTGTAAAACATCCATAGTTTATTCAGGATGCAAGGTACACAAGTAATGTTATTGTGTCGGATCCCAAAACAAACTGGTGGCTGAACAAATGGACATCACAACACAAAATGCTCCACTTAACAGCAAGTGTGCAATGAATAAGAACCTTTATGAGTCAAGAAAGAAACATCTCAGTACATTATTTTTTTTATGAAAGGGCACAGAATACATGGTTTCTTATTAGTAGTTATTAAATTTAAGAAAACTGGATTGTGTTTTTATTGCTTTAAATTTAAGTAGAATCAAGCAAGATCTTCAGTGTGCACATGAAAACCTAAAAGGGTTCACATACTGGATACAGAGCACAATAAATGCAAGGAGACCACAAAATTTAATAACTTTTGAGAACATCAAAATTCCACACAAACTTTTGAGTATCTTCTAAATTATTGTACAGGAGCATTCCACTACTTGTGCACATTTGAAGATAGTAAGAAACCCTTCAAGTGTTCTACACAACATTACATGTACCTACTGCCTGTGAACTGCATCAAGACTTAACCTCCCTGTAAACCACTTTAACAAGAGGCCCATGTGTGCTTAATATTACTCACTTGGCTTTCAAATTAAGGTACAGGAGCATGCAGTTACTTCTGCATACACATGTTACAGATAGCCAGGATCATGAACAAGGGTTCCACAGAACAACTAAATGTATCATTACCCCTCTCTTGTATCTGAGCTGCATTTTGGTTTACATTCAATACCTTACAATATTGTTTACCTGTGTGAATGCATTTGTGTACAATCAGGCATATGTGATACTTTATGGAATATCCACACATTACAGGATAACCCATGACCACTGTGGGTCCTTAGAAGACTACATGTACCTTATGCCTGTGAGCCCCACCATCTCTTACCCTTGATGTATAAATACTTTACAAAATTGTTTACCTGTGTGAATGCGTCTGTGTGCAATCAGGTGTGACTGGTACTTTGTGGAAAATCCACATGTATCACAAAGGTATGGCCGATGATCACTGTGGGTCACAATGTGCTGCATCAAGGTGTTCTTGGTGGCAAAGCTTTTGTGGCAAACATCACATTCAAAATTCCTTGTACCTCAAAGGATAAATAAATAAAATCTTAAAAACAAAATTGCTACATACATGTACGAGGTCAAAGTTCTATAAAGTCATTAATTAATATCAGAAATGTTCTTTCTTTATCAGAAGACTGCTCCGGTGCCCTAGTGGTTAAAGCATCTGCTTCAGATGCAGGAGGTCGCAGGTTTGAACCGCTGCCAAGTCATACCAAAGACTGATAAAAATGATACTAGCAGCTGCCTTTATTGGCACTCAGCATTAAGAGGTTAGTGTTAGGACTGGTTGGCCTGGTGTCAGGATAATGTGACTGGGTGGGACATGATGCTACATGTCTGCGGCATGATGCCCCAGTGCTAGACATCACTATAAACTGTCACACTGCAGACATCTTAGTGATATGACTGAAAAACTGTTAAAGCTATGTTAAAAAAAATCCAAATCCAAATCCATCTTTATCAGAAAAACAACTCGTAACACTCAATCTGATTTAACATACAGATTTCTACTAAGAAAACCTTGGATCATTCTTAGTTGAACCATTGTCTGGCCAGCTGCATGCTAGAACTCTACAACTACTTCCATGGCAACTCGACATATTTTCTTATATACCTACCCACTCCCTGGGAAAGGTGGGTAGCAGTTGGGGGGGGGGATAGACAGTTAAACACAAGTTATTACATATATTATGTCCCTCTGCTCTGACTGCATGTATAATGTTTGTTGAAAAAATGTTTTCAAAAATGTCATTGTAATTTGCAATTTTTGTATATTTGGTCTTGAACACCCCCTCTCCTTCTCAGGGATACAAGGTGAGGGGCTGAAAAAAATGGGTAACCTATGTACCAATTCTGAACATGACCATCCAGCAGTTTAGGAAGAGATAGGCTTAGATAGACAGAACCAGGGTGTACCAGTAATCAAGGATTATCTCACCTCTACCTAACTTTTACTAATTTCCCATAGCCACTGTAAACATTATCATGCAAAAAATAAATTCTGGCTAAAGTGATAATGAAAATGAGATCTTAACCCCTTTTCTAACTAGTGGGTTTTTTTTGTATGATTTTATATTTATATTTAAACTTTATCTATTGATAATTTGAAACTTTCACTTTTAATTGCCACTTTATTAGATACTATTGTGCCAGCATATCATGACATGACCTACCTACCCACCCACCCACATATAGTGACAGGGCATAAAAGACAAAATACGAAAGAATGACACCAAAGGTACTATAGAATGTGCTGATAAAAACCAGTGTTTTCTGTATTTCTTTTTTGTTCTTAAAATCATTAAAACATTTGTTCTAATCTGCTTCAGGAGCTATTATCACTGTCCACCCCTAGACAACAGAATTTAGTGGATAAAGTCACAGGCTTGAATAACCTTTGAGTGACAGCTCAGTACGTAGTACATGTATCAGTAATTACCTGATTAGCCACTACATCAAGGACTCACAAGAAATGCATGCTGCATGCAGTTCACTAACCTAATTCCTGTATTCATTCACATGTAAAATATACAGTTAACCTGCCAAGGGTAACATCTCATAATATACAATGGATAGTCATTAATATGGCAAGTTTACCTCTGAATAAAAATATTTATTGCAACTTCAGAAAGGGCTTTGTGAGTAGGTTAGGATTTGTATAGGTCTAGCATGGATGAATCTACATGGTCAAACAAACACTTAACTAGTGTTATTAAAGAATTAAATATAGGTCACTGTGACCTTATTTGGGGTAAGGGTGTAGTAGTAACAAATATACACTCAATAAGTGAACTTTTAACACAAAATTTCAACAAAGTCATTGAAATGTAAAATATAGGTCACAGAGACCTCTTTGGAAAAAAGGATATAGAAATCTGAAAGATGCATCTACTAGCCAAGTGGGGGCCCCGAGTGGCCGAGCGGTCTAAAGCGCTCTCCATTACAGATCACTGCCATCTCACCTCTGTCTGCGTGGGTTCGAGTCTTGGATTCGGCCAATGTGGATATGTGAGAAAGCTTGCCAGTAGCTCCTCGTGGGTCGGTGGTTCTTTCCGGGGGGTTTTCCGGGTTCTTCCTCCACCATTAATACTGGACGCCATGTATAGCCTATCGTGTGCTGAAAAATGGCGTTAAACCCTACAACAACAACAGCAACAACAACAACTAGCCAAGTTCCAAGATTCTCTGTAGGATAGTATGCACATACCTTGCCAGAAACTCATCAAATTACAGCAGGTTGGAAGTTCATGCCAGTGTGGTTGTCAACGGAACTGACAAATTCATGACTGAACCAATCAAGTCTTGTTACATCTCTGGACATCATGACACTAGCCAGCATGTGCAGAAAATCTTTAAGTTAGAGTTGCTGATACTTCAGTAGGAAAGGCCATTTAAAAACTAAATGAGAACTGAAGAAAAAGAGAGCTTTTTTTATTACAGCCTATACCCTATCCTGTTACAAAAAAAACATTTTCATATATGAAATGCTGCATTCATTCCAGGAGAAGGTGTTGAACTTGGTGTTAATTACAAAAACAGATTCGAGCATGAAACTTTGTTCCATCATTTGATCAAATTGTGAGAATTTACAGAAAGTATTAATTCCAATATATTCCTTTCCATACTTGCCGATGGAAATGCCTAAGTATCCCTTTAAGAAATAGTGTATATAAGATGCATAGAAAATCAAAAACTGAAAATTTCAACCCCTTGGAGGAAACAAACATGTAGCACATTATTTATTGTTTTTCTTTAGATTATAATGCATACATCTCATCAAATATAGGCAAGTTGTTGAAATTTTGGGACAAGTGAAAAGGTAGGTGCGATAAGTGAAAAAATATTGATCAGCCTTGACATTAGCAATGGGGACATTGGGTGGCAGTGTGGTCTAAAGTGCTCGCCTTTCCCAAACACTGCCAACTCACCTCTGTCTGAGTGGTTCAAGTCTCAGGTTTAGCCAATGTGAGAAAGCTTGCTGTCCAGTAGTTTTCTGTGGGTCAGTGGTTCTTGTTGTGGTTTTCCTGGGTTCTTCCTCCTTGAGTTATACTGGCTGCATGTGCAGCCTATCTTGAGCTGAAAAACAGCGTTAAACCCACAACATGCACAATGTGCTACAAACATTCATCTTTCTCTTGTTACAGAACATTACTTTACCAGCAACCTTACATTATCTTCATGAACTTTAATACCACAATCTTCATGTAATATGTACCTACATGTAACCATGTCAACACTGAAGTCACTATATACAAGTGCTTCTTTGCTAAAGATTTCTATGACATGAATGCATTAAAAACTATTACAACAAGACAAATATTTCAACATCATCATAAGGTCAGTCGTCATTGCCTGTTCCAAAATCCTAAATTGTAGTATTTTCTGACAGAAAGCTTGAAGAATACATTTTTAAAGTCTAATGAGATTCCAACCAATATAAGAATGAGAAAGATATGCAAAACAGCCAACAAGTTGAAACATCCACTGTCTAAAGAAACAAATGCATGACTACCCTGATTGTGCCATCTGAATATCAGACATATACAATCAAACCTGCTGGGAAGGTGACCTATATAAACTAAATTATTTAAGCCCATCTTCAGCTTTCACAAACTGACTTTTAATACCTGCAACCCTTATTACTGCCTTACCTGTGTGTGTTTTTAGATGAGCATGTAGGTTGTTGTTGGCACGGAATCGCATGCCACATTGGTCGCAACCAAATGGCCTCTCATCTGAGTGTATCATCCGATGGACCAAAAATTTCTGCATTCTGTCTGTGACAAAATTGCATTGTGGCTCATCACATTTGAATGGAGGCCCATCAAAATGTTCTCGCATGTGTACAGAGTACTCTCGACTGGAGCATGATTCAAAAGCACAAATATTGCACTTGAACTTTGTGTCTGACTCATGTACCCATTTCAAATGTTTTTCTAATCTTCTTGGCATGCGAGTCTTGTAATTGCAATCCGGATAATGACAATCTAGAAGTGGTCCATTTTTGTTTGAATTAGGTGGCCTACCACGTCCCCTCCTTTGTGTTGTTGACAGTCGTGTAAGTCTAGGTTTGGGTACATTTTCTGTTTCATCATCTGATGAAGGTTGTTCTTGTTCTTCCACAGCAGATTCTGTGTTGTCTCTACCTACATCTCCCTCAACCTGCATATCACTGGTCTCAACTCCCCTTTCAAGTTCTGCAACACCTTTAGTCTCCTTCACTCCTTGGGATTCATTTCTCTCATCAAGATCTGTCATCTTATTGTGGATAACCTGGACACTGATACTGTCATCCTCATTTGAAATATCTATCTCCTCCTTAACTATTTTCTTTCTTCCCTTCATTCTTTTATTTTTTAAAGATTTTCTCTTGGGAACATGTTTGTCAACCTCCTTTTCTTCTGGTGGCTGATCCAACAAAGGAGGAGCAGTTGGCATCTTCTCAAGCTCTGTTTCATTCTTGAATTTCCTTGGCTTTCCTTTTCTCTTGCTGCTCTTGGCTTCCTCAATGACTGATGGCTCTGCAACTGATTGTCTTTCAAATGTCCAAGATTCACTGTTCAAGTCCACTGCTTCCCTAATAGATTTATTTATTCCTTGATTTACATTGGCTTCCTCATCATGTATCTTGTTCAGAGTCTGCTCTTGAGACTCTTGTCCTAACAGCTGAGCCTCATGTTCAATGAAATGCTGGCTGTTAACATCCGTGTTGATAGATGCATGCTTCTTTTCTGGTCGAGGAATAACCTGAATGGTCACTTGAAAGTAATCATCACTGTCTGTTGGCAAGAGGCTTGTGTGAACAACTTGTGCAAGGATGTGCTGATGTGCTCGACGAAGCTGAGGAAATTTCTCAGTGTAGGGACCAAGTGGAATCCCTGCACTATATAATGTCTGTAACAAGAGGTACAGGCTTGACTCATGAGAAGTGAAAAAATTTTCTGTTCGGCTTATCTCTAGCAAGAAGTCACTTGCAACACTAGACCAGTCTATGTGGCGTAAAAGCAGTACTAGGTAGCATTCACGATCTTGCACATCATATCCCACCCAGCTTATTATGAGAAATAGTTTGATCTCCGGTTTGATCTGAACCATCCAACCTTTAGCCAGAAGAGTGTTGAACCTTACTGCAGTGAGAGTAAGAAACTCTCCCTGTTTGACAGCATCTGACAAGTTCATCTGGAGAAAGTTTACAATGTACTCTTCCAGTCCTTGTAACCTGTACTTACGACTAAGAAAATATGTGCTGACAAAGTTACCCAGATGCAGATTACAACGAAGAAATTCTTCACAATAGTTTTTCAGCATTTCTATTTCGAAGCTTACAGCCAGATGTAGCAATTGCAGAAAATTTGTTTCTCTTGGTGCCACATAGCCATTATACATAAAGTCCAAAAGATCAGCAAACACCTCACTGTTATCATAGTTCACAACAACACAATCCTTGAAAACTCTTGGATCATCTGGGAAAAGTTTCAAAGCAAAATATGGGCTCCAAGCAGCCAGTACAATTTTGTGAGCTTCAAGTTTAGTGCCCTTCACATCTAAAATGACATCTGTGTACTTGTTGTCATCACGTAAATACTTCAACTTCTCTAAAATGTTGAACTCTTGTTTGCGATCGTTCTGTGTTGTGGTTAGGTGTGGCCGTTCATCTCCAGAGAATACAGATCCCTCTGATCGCAGTTGTTCCTCCTGTAGTGGATATGCCATTATAACAAGTTCAGATCAGCATTTCACCTGCAAGAATAAAAGGTATTTATTGTAATTGGACTGTACTTTAATAACATTCTAGCTTAGCACCAGCTATGTGTCATCCTAGTTCATTCTGGAGAATGCAGAACAGGCTTGATGTGCTCTCCCACATGTAGTACCATAAGAAGTGACTTATGGAGACAGGAGCTGCAGTGGTGGAGTGGTAGCATGCCAAGTTTGCAACTAAAAGGATGTAGGTTAGGTTCCAACCATCTGATCAGCCCAGGTAAACAAATGTGGTGTATCCTTTGGCAAGACATGTTACTCCAATTGTCTTGGCACTAAATAACCTGTGTTGCTGCACTGTAAAACACAAAACCAAGCTACATGTACTGTCTTTGCTTCCCACACATTCAAATGTAAGTAGTTACTGTGTCTACCCAATGTCAGTGGTTTCCTCCATATTCTGTGGTTTTTAAACCTCAAAAACATGAACAATCTTGCCAATATTTGAACACTATATCAGTGGTTAAAAACTGATGTAAAAAAAAAAATATAAAATAAAATTCAACTTACATCAGTTGGTAACCTCAAGTTGTCATGGCTTTGGAGGTAAAGAAAACCAAAGTAATTTCAAACAAGAATAATGTAAATGATCATTACATGCCTACCATGTGGTAAATCGAATTGCAGCACTCCCTCACTATAAACCCTTCAATATAACACAGTTCCTGCTACAAGGCCCTTCATTATAACACAGTTCTTGTTATAAGGCCCTTCATTATAACACATTCCCTGTTATAAAGCCTTTTGATGTAGTAATGTCATTTCATTAACTGCTAGTAAAATTGTTTTAATGAACTTTGTTGTAAAGGTGGTTTCACTACATGTACATGTATGTGGTGGTGTACTCAGGGGTTGAGAAATTTCTAAAAATCTTCTTGCATCCTCCTTAGTTGGGCAAGTACTAACAAATGTTCCTAGATGAACTCTTACTCAATCAAAAAATTATAAAAACAGCGAAGATGATACTGACTACTTAAATTCAATCAAGTGAAAAGTGAACTTCTTCTGTGACTTCTAACACAAGTTATAAATAATTACAGACTAAAACCAGTCCCTCTGGTAAACCTTTCTTAGCATTTAAGTGTGAGAGCAAAGTACTTGCATGAATTTGCAAAAAATATTCTCAACAGAAAATCCTATTTATTACAAAGAAACTCTGGTCAGTCATGAATCAGCAATTTGAAAAATTGTGCAAGTGAATTTTCAATCCCTGATACTCTATGGCTCCCATGTAAGGCATTATGATAATGATGGGGCATTGTACTGTATCCTTTATGTAAAAGACTCTTTCATAGGTCAGATATTTTTGATACAAAAATGTATTAACCATCTAACTCTTGCACATTTTGAAAGTTTCCTCCTGAAGAAACTTGCTTAAGGTTGAAAAGTCAATAATCTGCCGAAAATTATGGCCTTTGTGGATACCAGGAAAATCCAGTTCTAGAAGGCCAGCAACTCATCATCGAACACTCTCTCAACTGCACCATTCTGCAGAAGGGTGTGCACCTCTTCCCTTAACTGCAACAGATTTGACTCATTGGAAAAGCATGAGGGGCCTTGCCAGAGACGGATGTTCCTGGAACTGAAGCCAGTACCCTTCTTTTATTATAGAAACTTTAACCCATCAATCATCAATTATATTCAACCAGATCTATGAAAAGGGGGCTAACCGAGCAACCACAGGAAATCGTAGAAGTTGGATGCATGGCAGGAGAGGAAGTGAGTTCCAAAGGCTGCTCCTCCTGCTTGTTAGGAAAAAGAGTGGGCCCATAAATTTCTTCACTGAGCCTTTCCAGCACCCTCATCTACCTAGAGATAGTCAAGAGGGAGGCTTAAACTGGGGTTGCTTCCTGGACTGGGGCTCCTTCCCTTTAAAAAAACTTCACTGAAAATTCAGAAGTGGATGCGAGGGATCAGTGTTCTTGGTCCTTCACATCATGAGATGCTATAGTGAAAATGAGACCTCTGAAGATGGTCTCTGCTTCCAAGGAAGCAGCCATAAAAGTATTCTTACTGTGATCCTGTATGACTTAAGAAGTGTCCAGGGCAGGCCTAACTACCTCATGCAAGCACTGTTGCATGACTGGAGACAGAGATTACTCCTTCAGAAAACTTCAGCGGATTTGTTGTTGTTGTTGTAGGGTTTAATGCTATTTTTCAGCACAGGCTATACATGGTGGCCAGTATAAATGGTGGAGGAAGAACCCAGGAAAACCCCAGAAAGAACCACCAACCCATGAGAAGCTACTGGCAAGCTTTCTCACATACCCACATTGGCCGAATCCGAGACTCGAACCCACATAGACAGACTTCAGAGGAAAAAAAGCTATTGGTATGTGAGGCAATGGTGTGTAGCAAAAGAGCCTTAAGTTCCAGCACTTCCAGTGTCTTAACTGGAAGGCAAGCCTAGGTCCCTGACAAAATCCTCACTTGCGATACCTGAACATCCAAGGGGAGAGGCTTAAGAGGCCAGGCAGGGGAATGTCCCAGGGTACAGAGGGGAATGCATCACCCCTTATGCTGCCTAGCAAACTCCTGGCCCTTACAAAAACCTTTAAGACAGCACCTCCCTCGTGGGGGATGCGACTTGCTCTCCACCATCACTGGGCTAAGAGCTTGACAAGGGTGCTGCTCCTCCCTCACTGGCGGGGGGGGGAAGACACTCCACCACCACTGACAAAAATTCCAGGAATTCCAAATAGCACCATTCTTCTTTATAACTGCTAAGTTCTGAAACCACCTAATATTCTGCAGTAATAGCATGATTTTCAAATTAGCTGATATGGTGGACATACTGGATGCCAGCTTGGCACCATTTCTATTTAGGACCAAAAAGGCATCATGAGAAGACTTCTGGTGGAAACCCCATCTTGATAGAACCTTCCATTTTGCAGGAGTAATAGTTTTCAAGATGGGTACCATGGTGGCCATATCTGATATCAGACTGGCACCATTTCTATTTACTACCAACTGCACATCAACAGGTCCTTTGGTGAAAGCACAATGTTGATATCACCAGCCATCTGGGAGAAACAGTGATAGTATTTTCAAGATTGTCACTGTCACAGCCATATTAAAAGTCAGATTGGCATCATTTTCATTTAGGACCAACTAGACACCATAAGAAGTCTTTAAGTGAGAGCCATATGCTGATATAACCATCTACTTTGTTTTGTCTGGTTTAACACCATTTTTCAGCACATGATAGGTGAAACACAGTGGCCAGTATCTCTGGTAGAGGAAGAACCTGTGAAAAGCCCTGGAAGAACCAATGACCCACGGAAAGCTAAGGAAAGACTTCTCACATACTCACATTGGTCAAGACAAGACCTGAACTCTTGCAGACAGAGGTGAGATGTGTGAGTGATCTGTATTAAAGGCAAGCACCTTTAGCAACCCAGCCTCCTGGGGTCTACCGTTCAATCAAGAGAAATTAATGACAACAAGATTTTCAGGATGGCTACTGTGGATGGAATACTGAATGTCCAAATGGCACTATTTTCATTTAGGACAAACGAGAAAATTAAAATAAAATGCAAGGACTTCCATTTAAATAGAGATGTTGATCCACACCGGATGTAGAGTATGTAATTGGTGTATCCAGTGAAGTTCTGCTTCTGTTTTATGTTGCTACTAGAGAGCTCTGGATCAGATTGGATAATTTCTGTTATCTGATACTGAACACAGTTTATGTTGTAGTCAGGTTGGTTCAAGTGTTTAGACATTGGGTTCTTGTTTTTATTCGGGTATCCCTAATGTGTTCTTTGATTCTCAATTGAAATTCCCTTTTAGCCTAACTTATGTATTGTTTGTCAAAAGAGTGGCAGGTGAGTAAGTAAATTAACATTATGTGTAATACAATGATCTCTTAACTTGGAATTATACTTAAAGATTGAAAACATGCTTCTAAATATTATAGATTTATTCATTTTCATGCAAAACATGCAATTAATGGTTTCACAAATGATTGATGTGTAAAACCCAGAAGTTTACTTGAAAACATGTCTCTTATTAGATAGTTCCTTAATTTAAAACCAAATTCTCTGTGCAAAAATGGCGCATGTTGGAATATATCTGGCAGAGTGTGGTTGTCTGCACAATGGAGAAAATAATCATCTTTGTCATATGTAAAGATAGCCGGTATTATGTTGCTAGATTTATTGACCTTCCATGTAGGGTTAAGCAGATCTGAATGGTTCTCATGTCTTATTTAATTACAGCTTGTCTTATTTGATTAAAGCTTCTGTTACAGATCAAGAAGGGTATCCTCTTTTGTCACAAAACTGGATCAGATTAGATGCATGCTTCTCAAAGTCTGACTCTTTAGTGCAGTTAATTTACAATAACTGACTTATGGACCTGATTTCTTGCAACTGAAGAGGTGGTAGGAATAATAATGTAGATAACAATGTTCATCTGTTTGTTTACAGTACAAATCAAATTTTCTGAAATATTGTAGTTTCTAGAAATGTGATTCTTTCCATAGACAGTAAACCAAATAGTTTTGTGTATTATGGTATCGATTGAATGTTTGTAATTCCAATACTGTTCCAGTCCCAATTATAAAAATATTGTTTATAAACCTTAAATAAATGAAAGGTTTATGGTGTGCCAAGTTCAGCAGTTTCCATTCAAGTTCACCCATAAAGACATAGGCATAAGATGGAACCTCTTTAGTTCCCATAGCAGTGCCTCTGACTTGTAGGTAATGTGAATCATCAAAGATAAAATTTCTGAAGTATAGTACTAGTTTTAACAGTGTTAATATACTCTGAGATATGATATACTGATGTTAATCCCTTATGGTTGTGTATTTTAGTGTATACAGAAGTGACATCCATTGTGACCAAACAAAAATCATCTGACAGACATCATATGATATTGTTTAGTACAAATAATGTTGATTCAACCATCCATTCAGGAGGAATAGTGATAACAATATTTTCAAGATGGCTATTGTGGTGGATATTGGACATCCGATTGGCGCTATTTTTATATAAAACCAACCAGACATCATAAGAAGTCTTTTAACGATACACCTCCACTGTGTATAAATATTCATTATACACTGCCTATGATACGATACATTATTAATACACATATAAAATTTGATTGTCTTTTCATTTTTAGAATGTCTGTCAGTGATGCAGTGGTGCCATTTTATATGCGTTGACATAAGAGTTATATTTCTAGTAAACTGACCACAGACAGACATAAACTAATCACCTGTTCAAATGCCATTCTCATCCTAGGCAAGATATAAAAATACTTCCAAAGAGACTACTTGTTAAGTGTCAGTGATTTTTATTTAACCTTTAAAGCCATTTCAAGCTGATCCATTTTATCAGATGTAGGACTCATCTTGGTCACCTCACCTTGTTTTGCACTGCTTCAATGTTTTTAAAAACATCTTATTACCAATCTCATGACTTCACTTAAACTTGGAACTCAAACTGGTGTTATATTCAAAACAGAAGAGTGTAATTTCCTTGTACAATGGAAGTAAGTAACATTGTATTGATTTGTCACCTCTTGTATCAATAGGGAAAAGGCATCTGTACATAAATTGTTTCACCCCTACATGGCAATATTAATTTTGTCCAGGAAGAGTAGCAATAACAAGATTTTCAAAATAGCCACTGTTGTGATTATTTTGGCATCAGAGCGGCACACTTTTTTTATTTAATGCAAACCTGACATCATGAAAAGTCTTTCAGTGAAAATCCCATCTCGATATGGCCATCCATTTAGAAGTTGCAATTACAAAATTCTGAAAATGGCCGCTGTGGTGGCCGCATTGGCCACCAGATCAGCACCACTTTCATTAATGACCATCCATACATCGTAAGAAATCTTTAAGTAACAACCCAATATTCATATGACCATCCATTTCGAACCCCCTGTGAATCACTTTCCATTCAAGAGTAGAAATAACAAGATTTGTGATATGGCTGCTGTGGTGGCCATACAGGAGATACAATTGGCACCATGTTCATTTAGACATGATAACAAGTTTTTGGGTGAAAACCCCATATTGATATGACCATCCATTCAGGAGGAATAACAATATTTTCAAAACAGCCACTGTGGTGGCCATATTCAATGTCCAAGTTACAACCATTTTGAGTTTGGACCCACCAGACCATGGGATGAGTCTGAATGTAAAGTTTCATGGCAATAATCTAAATAGTTAATAGCGATAACAAACTTGTGCTAACATAGGGAGAAACGACCATTCCTTAAGCTCTTCTGGTCGATGATCATTAGAGCTACAAAGCAAATTTCAAAATATGATGTTCATTTCTTTTAGTTGGAAGAAGAAAAGTTTTGAGAGTGAGGCTAGGTGATGATCATGACAGAGTAAATGGGACAAGATGCTTTTGTCAAAGAAGACAATAATGTTGGTAGAGAACAATGACAGTCTATCTACCTCAGATGAGGTCTCCTCAACGTAAATTATTTTTGTTGGTTTTAACTGCATTTTTTACATATTGCTGGTTATAACATGCCGAGGAAATGGCATTTAAGTGACTATCCAAAATACACTGAGGCAACTGACCTGGTCTTGCCTGGATGGTTACTCAACCCATAACTCATAGACCATGCATCCAATGCTCAATCAACTAAGCTACCACTACAACACACCGACAATCAAACTCAAACCAAGGCCTCATCAATATCAAAATGCCAACAAAATCTGGCTGAAATCCTCTTATAATTAAGGAAGCTACTACACATAAATGAAAGTGGTAGGGTATGACAGTCTGGGCTCTAACTCTGCACAAAGATTACATAGAAGACTGACAATCAAACTCAGTGATGGTCTTGTCAAGGTGCATGCTAAATTTGGTTTGAATGCAATAATAATAATACTAATGTGTGATGTGTGTGATTTGGATTTTTAACGTAGCTTTAACAATTTTTCAGTCATGTCACTACGATGTCTGCAGTGTGACAGTTTATAGCGATGCCTAGCACTGGGGCATCATGCCGCAGACATGTAGCATGATGTCCCACCCAGTCACATTATGCTCACACCAGGCCGACCAATCCTAACACTAACCTTTTAATGCTGAGTGCCTAGTGAGGAAGCTGCTAGTACCATTTTTATAAGTCTTTGGCATGACTTGGCCAGGGTTTGAACCCGCGACCTCCTGCATCCAAGGCGGACGCTCTAACCACTTGGCCACTGAAGTGGTCAATAATAATAATAATAATAATAACCAGGGAAGGAATTCTGTATAAACAAATGTTGGTACATCTGAAAGTCAGGGGCTATAATTCCACAAAACAATGATGCAGAACAAAGGCCTCTTAAATATCTAGTTGAAAACCAAATTTGGCTGATATGGAATAATAAATGACAGAGTCATTCTGCAGAAACGTGGGATGGGTCTAAAAAATTAGGGCCTATAACTCCACTAAACAACTGTATATATAAAAAAAATAGCCCAGAATTGAATTTGACCAAGGTCTTATCAAAATGCATACTTTTTTTCAATGTAATAATAATATATGGAGTTATTGTGAAGAAGTTAAATTCGATGGACAGATGGATGGACAGGCCCAATTTATTCTCCCATGTTGTACTTGAAAACGTGGAGGAAAAACTTGCAAACGATGTATTTTGTCATTTATTTCCCTTACCCAATCATACAGAATCCATTTTAATGTTTGGTTCATATTACGGGTTTGTGGGGTTCTGCTCTTTTAGTGGAATCCTTTGCAAAGATTGTGTGACCGATTATTAGGTATAACTATCCACTATCCCTGTCGATTATCTTGGTGCATTGCCTTCAAAATAAGTAAACAACACCAGCTCAACTCGCTTCCTATTCAGCCATAATTCAGAGCAGTGACAGTACAAGTGTCATGTATTATCAGTTCAAATTACAGAGTTGTCAGTTGTGTTTTACATTGACGGGGCTGTGCATCTAAGACAAAATGGGCATTTATTGTTGACTTTAGGTTATCCCATTCAAGACTTTTAATAACTGGAGCGTCTCTTAACATGAATAAATGCACTGTCGAGGGATCATCATCTCAGTACATTTTATCGTAAAAACTTACATTGATATGCTCCCTCTGCTTGGACCAGAGCCCCTCGCCTTTGTGGCAACCGGAAGTGATGTCAATTGAACCTAAAACGCCATACAAATAAATACCGAAACAGAAGCGCAAGTCGACAAAAAGAGGCATGCACTAGTCGAAAAGACAAATAGGAGAATATTTGAGGGTAAAAAGAGATTCAGAGGCTTAAAAAGTTATAAATGAGACGAGAAGACAGTCACAGAGCAGAAGAGATGAAAACTAAACATGAAGTGGCATAAACTGTATGAAAATATATGACTATGTACGAAGGGATAGTGAAATAGACCCTAATGAGGCAAAACTATACCAAAAGTGTTGACGAAGATGAAATTGAGCCGAAAAGTGAGAAAATGAGTTAAAAAAAAGTATCAAAAGAGTCAAATTAAATAAAAAGAAACAAAAAAACAATGCCACGCCCAGAGTAGTCAGCAAGAGAGGAGCTATATCAGATGAAAATTAAAGCACATTGTTCCCTTTGGTGTGTATTTATGTTCCATATTTTACTTATTTCTTTATTTGCATTACTGACAATGTCTGAGAGGGTTTTATTATTACTTTGCAATAAAATTTATCCAAGACATATATTTTCCTTTGATTTCCCTTTTACAGCAGTGGTTCATTCAATTTAAACGATCTGTTCCCTTCTATGATTCTATCAATCCTTTTGATACAGAAACGTATCCAGTATATACTTTCCATAAAAAAAATATTTAAAATGTTTGGTTTGGTATATCTTAAAAAATAAAAAGTGCTTTAAATTTTTAAACTGAATGAGATACAAGTGTTTCAGTGCATAAGGGGAGCAATGGATTTTAATTAAATAATATAGAATTAGCTTTTTATTTTGAAACTATTTGATTGATATTGACTGACTGAAGTTATGGATGGAAACAGAGGGGAAACATATACAACTCTTCATTTTTATGCAGCATAGTATACAAACATCTCTGTTTGATTCGGCCATTTTTATCGCGAGACTCGCTCTGATGTCTTTTACCTTGCTCACTGTTTTAACGAGAACATTCATATGCAAACCTACATGCACACACATACACTCACATAGACAGCCAAACATTTTATTACCCTCAGAGTTCCTAAACTGGATGAAACTTTTTATCACTCAGCTAGAATCAGAGTATGTACCAAATGTAAATGATAGTCTACATGTATTTTTTGAAAATTTTGCATTTCTTTTGGTCATTTCAGTCTTTTGCTTTTTTCCTCCTCATTTTGCCTCATTCAAGTCATTTTATTATTGTTTTTCTTTTAAAAAAAATCATATACTTTCTAACATTTTGCCTCTGTTTTCATCTCTTTATACAATGTTTTGTTCATTGTTCATGTATCATCACATTCCTTTTTGTATCTTTTTACTATGTCTTAGTTTTAATTTTTCATTATTTTTTGCCTTTTTTCTATCCTGCAGTCTGTTAATAGTCTCTAATGCCACTTTTCAAGTCTATTTTCTGTAATTAGGCCTATTTTTGTCTTGTTTTGCTTTACTGTATTTTATCTAGTCTGTTACCCTAAACTTCTTTAAAAGCTTTGTAGATAAAAAAAAGTTAAGAATACCAGACTATCTTTTCCCTTCAGTTAGAGAGGTCCTCTGTATTTCTTCAAATAACTTTATGCACTAATAAGCAACAGTGCTAACAAACTGTAACGAAAGGCAACAGACTGTGCTACGAAAATACAACAAAAAATTGATGGAATTTATAAAAAATAAGTACTTTATGTTTATAATTTTGATGAATTAGATGCTAAATGTGAGGCAGAAATTTGCTTATGATTGGCAAGAGACTGTTTTTAAATGTATTAGTGGAAATAAAGGGAGCAACTACTTTAATTGCAACGCATAAGAGAAAGAATGGAAAAATGTGGACAGAAATCTAGTTAATGAAATTGATGTTAAAATATGTGCAGTTAGGTACAGTGTATTATCCTTTTAAAACAATCATGCCAGGTTTTTATTAAAGGCAGATACATGGAGAATAATATATGATTTAATGCACTGTTCAACAATACAATACAATACAATACAATACAATATGTAATGTGGCTAATTTTGAAGACTTATTGAAACTTAAGGTTGAATAAATTGTGCATTGAAGTTATCATAGTCAAGCCAGAAAGGTCTTGAGAAAGTTCACTGATATTTCTCTTATTTCATCTCTGAAACATAAAAGGGTCTACGTTTAAGCTTCAGTGGAATTGACCGAGTCATCATAACGGTATAGTGACAGAGAGTACATTAGACTTACCGACGGTATCGGTTGGAGGAGACTTTATGTCAAATAATTGATCTTCAAAGGAAAGCTAATTGCAGCATATTTTAGGCTGTTAAAATCTGATGAAAGACATGATTATTTTGGGGGAAGGTTTAGGATCAGTTGTTTCCGATTGGTCAGAAAACATTTAGGCGTACACTTTGGGAGACTGAAAATTTATAGGATCAACTTTAGACAAATTTCTTCAGTCCGATTTTGCCTTGTGAGAAGACAAAAGGTCCGACTCCTTGGGAAACTTGAGAATAGTGTTTTCCCTCGTAGAGAGGCCAGATAGCTGTCTTAAAAGGGAAAGACAGGCTATAGTGCTAGGACGCACGGTTTGTGTGGAAAGAAACAGTATCAAGGGAACAGTTTATACCCTTCCGAGAAAAAGGAAAAACCCGACGAGTCAGAGGGAAATCCGCATTTAAGAGAGGTCGGAAGAATCAGGGTCAGAAAGGGGACCAAAGCGTATACATTAGAGGTGGAAATACAAGAGGAGAGAGACGCCAGGTGATGCTGTCAAGCGTGGAATTGCACTCTCTAATTCACCACTCGTAATATGATGTAAATTGAACACTGCGACTAAATTCTATCAATGTAAATCTGTTGGATTGAAAGTGGAATTTTGGTTATGTATTAATTGCATAAATTTATTTTTAGTAAATCTGTTGGATTGAAAGTGAAATTCTGGTTATGTATTAATTGATTAAATTTCTTTTATTTATTGGTAAAGGGGGCTCGTAGTTGTTTATTTCTTTCAATAGACTTGCTCAGTTATCTGTTAACGTTCCATCTATCCGTCCACACTGGGCAATAACACCGTGGGAGGTCATTCCCTAGTTAACGACCCCCAAATCTTTATTGTTTTAAAGCCACCGTTACACAATACAATATCCCTGGTCAAGTTCTTATTAATTTTGAAAAAAGCATTTGATCATAAACGTTTCTAGATACAGTTATAGCATGTTTTAATTATCTGAATTTTATTTTTAAAATTAATTAAAATATTTATAGCAAATATTTCCAAATCAGTGATACAGAATAGTTTAATATAAGATTTCTTTGCTGCAAGAATATGCTGTAGATAAGAATACTATATCAACAATGATGTATAATTTCCAAATGAAAGCACATGTACTTGAGATACATCCATCTGCTCATTTAATATTTCTCATTTTAAAATCAATGATAAAAGTTGTTTGTATTTTATGAAAACGATCTCAAGTAATATAAAAAATACCAAACTTTAACCAAAAATTTTAATTTTAATTTACAAAGATTTAAATGCTCCAGAGTTATATGGTTTGAGAAGGACTTTTTTTAATATACTCAGTTTCAAAAGATTAAAACTTTTGATGGTTTTAGTTCCAACTAAGTCAAATAACTTTGGCAACTAAAAGTTTTTTATATTAAAATTGGTATTATTTAAGATGCATGCTGTTCATTTGGTATAAATTATCCAGAAACACAAAAACATTGCTTTTGGGAATGTAATAAAACTGCTTCTTTCTGTAATGCTTTGCTGTAGTGGGGGAATAATTAACTTCAAAATCTTAATTTCAATGCCCAAAGGATAAATTTATGTGAAGATAAAGATGGCAACAGAGACAGAAATTTGGAACAAATTCTGTTGCAAGATAAATGGTTTATCTACAACAGGAGACTGGAGAAAAATGTACCTCTCTTTCAAAAGTTTCTGCTACATCATTCACAAAAGAGTAACTGTTTCAATAAAGCTTGTTATGGAAATTAACAATAGCTTCAAGATACAAGTTAAATTAATGCATATAAAAATTATAAAAATATAACATCTTAATATTTTATGAATAGTGTTTGCCCAGCATGATGATAAAGCATTCTGCGCACTAACCCACCACCTTATATATATCACCCACTTAGGAACCAATCCAAGGTGGGGACACATTTCGTAACGGATATGTATTTAAGATGGGTTTCGGGTATGTATTTAAATGGATGACGAATATCTCGCCAGTACGAGGTATGATTTTTCTATAAATGCAACTAATGCTTGGTTGCTTTCTGCCAGGCATAATGTTTCGTCAGGGAAACATATGTATCGTAAAATATACGGCTTAAAAGTTTTGATTCATTGGTTGATGACGCTGCATTGATTTCCCCAAAGAAATGTTGACGTGTGTGTATGTGTGTGTCGGTTTGTGTTTTACACATAACCTTCGTGTAACACTTTTTTTTTTCTTCTTCCCCTCTGCAGTACAGTTTCTAAAGCCTTTCTCGTTACTCAGTATGGCGTGTGCCTCTTTATGGCTGTTTAGACATCACTTAAATCTCTGCTTAAAGGATGTTGGTCACTCTCCATTGAGAAAATATTTCTACAAATTACAACTTGTAGTAGTTGACCATTCTGCCACGTAAACAACTGATTTAAAATCAAAGAAATATCCGTTGGCTTTGCCCAGGAATTGAAATTGTAGAGCTGTGATATGTGTCTTCTTTCTCCAACCATCAAGTGAAGTATGAAAATACATTTTCCAGCTTGCATACGTCATCTCTCGTTCATCTCTCTCTCTCTCTCTCTCTCTCTCTCTCTCTCTCTCGCGTGAAATTCCTACAGAATTGGCATCACTTGTTCATTTTGTGGTTACGGTTGTGAGGTGTATCCGTTCGATGCATGTTTTTTTCATTTTGTTTTATTTTTGTTGTTTTTGTTTTGTAATAAATAGACTCAGTTTTGGGACAAGAATTTGAAATAATTAAACATAAATTTTAAACCATAAACTGGTTTTAGGCATAAGTCTCTGTTAGAAAAGGGTTTGGATGTCAAACCTTGTCGCTGACAGTGGTGGAGGATAAAGCCGAGGCTCCATCAATATATATATGATCATTTTAGTGGTCCCATGGATGAGGAACTAGTACTAGTGGAGGACTGGATGGGTGCCCTGGACAATGCCCCTAGTCAGAGTGCAATCCTAATTTACCTGTCCAAGGTCTTTGACAGTCTTTCACACAGCTTGATCATTTAGAAGATTAAAGTTCATAAAATTGATCAGATCTTGGTGAAATTAATTGAAAACTACTTGTCTATTTGAAAATGTGGAGCTTTACATTGTAACTGTGACAGAAACTCCCAAAAGTAACATTGGGACCAGTCAGATTTAATGTCTTTGTGATATTTTCTAGTAACATTATATAATTACATGGATGACCACACCATCTCTCTCTCTCTCTCTCTCACACACACATACACACATTTAGATCCAAATAATATCAAATTTGTTGTAAAAATTAGTCCATTGTACTCATTGACTGGTTTGCAGTCAGTGGCATGCAAGCTAATTCTCCAAAATACCAAACCAATTTTCTTGGCCCAAAAAATAAAAATGAAAATGTGCCAGATTTCAAAATAAAAAAAAAAGACAAAAAAAAAAAAAAAGACACAGTACCCTGTATCATCTGAGACTCCTTGGAATAGAAATTTTCACCACATATTTAAAATCTGTCAAAGAAAGTTGGAGGACTTAAATTTCCTGCAATATCTCGGCCTCATTTATCCACTGATATTAAATAAACAACACGCATATACTTATTGATCATTTAACATTTCTGTGGCAAACTAAATTCTGACAAAACTGGAAAAGTTGCAGTATTATACACAAAAATGAGCTTTTCCTAATTTTAATTACTCCTGTTATTATTAAAAAAACATAATTCTATCATATTATTAGATTAATGGTTTGGATTGGTATTTTACAAATGAAATTATTATACACATTCTGTGATGCATTATATAAAAATATTTATGTTTGTGTTGTGTGTTTTGTAGTTTATCTTTCAAGCTCTTGTTACATTTGGTATTTGATGGTATTTAATCATTATTCTTTTATTGTAAATATTTACTGTCAAAGTACCTGTCCATTTATAATGTTATAATCGTTTTCTGTTGCAACAGTAAAATAGCTTGAATGGCACTAGTTTTACAGATTACAGATATTAATTAAGTACTTTTAGTGGTATTTGATAAAATCAGTATTTAAAACAACAGCATAAAGCATACAAGATGCACAGATAGTAATCAAGATAATACACACAAAATAATACATACTAATACATTATACAGATGTATACCACATTCCACATATAAAATAAGACATCTTGATTATACCTAGAAGATTATCAATAAAGTTTTTATGTAGTTTATTTCCAAATGTAGTCCTGGCTCTGGTTTAAGATTTAGAGTGCAAAAGCTGTAAGATTTACATTAAAGAAAAAATGCAAATTACAAGAACAGATTACAATGCATCTTCGCTAGCCAAGATTCCAATATATTAACCTATCTACACCTTCATGGATCAATTAAATATTTCAATCTTTTGGATCTGTGAATTTCATTGGATGCAGCAGCAAGCTACTGCCTCCAATCAAAATCAAGTTCAGATATGAACACTGTTCCTACATGATCGAGACAAGGGGAGCACATAACTGGAATGAACTCAGAAAAGCAATTTTCCACTGCCAGTTCATGTTTGCACAAATACATCCTTTCCCTCAAATACACCTGTCATGGCTTATTAGTCATATTTTCAATGCTAAACTTAGAAAGTATCCTTTTAAAGTCAGTTGCCTCCACCATTTTTGACTGATGTACAATGCACTGTTGGCAGACACTATTGGACACACGATACTAATGGTATGGAAAAATGGGAACCAGCCTGGAAATGGGTGAACATTTAATAGAGTATATATGGGTTTGGGTGGCCAGGACTGGTTAATAATGTAAGTTATGTTTTAGGAAAAAGAATCTTTTGAGATCTTATCCTAGTTGTAAGTGAAAAAAAATAGAGACCTTGTTTTATTGATGGAATTCCAGTCCTTTAACAGTTTTGAGTTTGGAACACTCATTACTAAACTTAGCACCTGACTCTTTGGTGAGGAATTGAAAGCACATGTTTCAAACACATGCAGGTCCAGAAATTGCCGTGGCTTATATCCTTTCCTCTACACAGAAGCTGACATCCAGGTTTCATCTATACTGATAAATATAGGTTTGATCATGGGCACTCAGAAATTTTAAGTTATTGAATTTTTAATATCGTGGTGTTTGCATAGGTTTACTATGGGAACTGAATTAGTACTGTGACTCCTATAGACAGCTACAGCAGTACTGTGACTCCACATATGCAGGTGCAATTAACATTACTATCATTACAATCATATGGTTCTATTTGTGGATAACAAGCAAAAGTAATACCTTTTATAAATCACAGAGTGAGTTTCAGTGGGATATTAAACACATATTCAGATATGTCAACTGCTGCCAAGAAGGGGGGAGGGGGAACAGGGTGTAGATTTGACTATGTTAGGTGGAGTGTTTTGCACTTTGGTTCATATCTAAGCAATACATATATAAAATTTATACAATTTACCATCTTTAGAGTAATTATAGTAGGCAATATGATATTTCCTAGTTGTGTTTTGAAACATAATGCATCAGATATGATCACTTAGGTCTCTTCCACCATTCTTAATGGGGATGACCTCTCATGACTTTGCACCCCACTAATTTTTTTCAGTGAATGTTTTGAAACTTCATATTTTGCATTTTAATGGACTTATGTCTACCTTACTTTAGTTTTAAATTATATGTCTTCTGGGAGGAATTTTAGGTAATTTTTGTCATTTAAATCTCTTTTTCTGTAAAAATACATGTACATATAGATGGTTACCTTGACTTTTCACCCCTTAATTACATAATATGACAAGGCTGGTCATATATTTCAGTATTAAATTGAAGAGAGATAAATGGTGATATTAAAAAAGATGACTCTTATTAGACAGCTTTATTTTAATATTTTTTCTGATTTTCTTAAATAAAGCTCATATATTTAAATGTTGCCTGAAATGCACCATTCCTCTTTAGGTGAAAATGAACTTGCAATATAATTTAATATTCACTAATGTAATCTTTGACAAGAAGAACTATGCACATTGCTTACTTATGTATTAAACTACTATTCCTAGGGCTGTCAAGAGAATCAAGGGTGGATATAGGACACATGGTACTAATGGTATGGAAAAATGGGAACCAGCCTGGAAATGGGTGAACATTTAATAGAGCATATATTGGTTGGGGTGGCCAGGATTGGTTAATAATATAAGTTATGTTTTAGGAAAAAGAATCTTTTGAGAGCTTATCCTAGTTGTAAGAGGAAAAAAAATAGAGACATTGTTTAATTGATGGAATTCCAGTCCTTTAACAGTTTTGAGTTTGGAACACTCATTACTAAACTTAGCACCTGACTCTTTGGTGCGGAATTGAAAGCACATGTTTCAAACACATGCAGGTCCAGAAATTGCCGTGGCTCATATCCTTTCCTCTACACAGAAGCTGACATCCAGGTTTCTTCTATACTGATAAATATAGGTTTGATCATGGGCACTCAGAAATTTTAAGTTAT
>JAECUM010023941.1:0-83087 GCA_016617855.1 Megalonaias nervosa
TATATATATATATATAGTTGGGCACGTTTTCTTACAAAAAGCAGTGGTGATCAGTGATGTGGTAATAAACATATATGTTGTAGTAAGAGAAAATATCACAACCTTCCTAGGCCGTACTCTTGCATAATGTGTGAGTTAAGTGTATTAAAGGATTCTTGGGAGACACGCGTTTTGTAACGATGTTTGTACGGTTATGGTAATAGATCCTATTTTGTTGGATGTCGCATTAGTTTGATTGTTTTTCACATTCAAAGTCAAATACATTTCTGAATAAATCCTGACCTCCTTGAAAGTGAAATGTTACCTATTATATCCGCGAAAAGAGTGATTATTATCTGTAATTACAGCAATGTATTCTGTTCGGTGAGTATTCAAGTACATTTGAAATTATTTTCACATGTAAAAGCAAATACATTTCTGAACAAACAACAGCCTCCGAGCAAATGTGAACGAAAGGCTGCTTATCTTTGAAGGAAAATGTGTGGGTGAAAGCGAATATATTAATTTGCTTGAAAACCCTAAACTTGTTTTCATTTGTTCTCTGGCCAAATTTGGAGTCATTTATGTAACACGAATATCTTGGCAGTTTTCTTGTACTGTTGAATAGTTCCTTCTGCAGCTTTTAATTAAGTGGTATACCGAGTTAACACAGGATAGATACTAAATTTTCAAAGTTATGCAAATAACCCAATGGCTTCCGCGTAATTCTTTGTCAGCTGTATACTTTTGTATAAACCGAAGTGGAGGTTGAGTTTTGATTCGGTTGGATTAAACTGTCATTTTGGCAACAGTGTCATTTTGGCAATTGTGTAGGATACACTTTAATAAATTTTTGACTCTGTATTTTCAAAATTTCTGTTTTCTCTGAAATAAAAAATGAAGTCTCTCTTAGTTTTTATACCCACTTAAATTTAATACATCTTCTCTATGACTTTTCCCAATACATCAATGAACACCATTTAATTAGGATGTCTGAAAGTTTCCATCGGGATCCATGATTATGGTTATCTACTTCCGTATACATTTTTTCTGCCATGTGAACAAATATATTTCCAAACATAGTTCGCAATTACATAGAATTACATTCAAGGTTTGCTTCTGGAAAATTATGTTGCTTCTTTCTCTGATCATCTATCTTCATTTTTTTTTGATTGAATAAATAAAAATTCATTGAATACATAAAAGAGATGGGTTGTTACGAACAGCCTCATACACAATAAATTAAACATCATCAGAAAAGCGCTTGCTAATTACTCAGACTGTGCTTCACTTGTGGACATCTTATTAGAACCAATATTAGTAGAAGTATATGATGATTCTCAGCCAAAAGAGGATCCTAGGCCAGAGACCCCCATCCCCTCCCCAATTTGGAGGACAAATGTTTTTTTTTGTTGACATAAATAAATTGTAACAAAATAATTTGACACCCGCTCCCCCACAAGCTCAAAGTTTGTACAATAAAAATATACTATATATATATATATATATATATATATATATATATATATATATATATATATATATATATATATATATATATATATATATATATATATATATATATATATATATATATACAAAAAGTACAAAAATAAAGTCTCGTGGGTCGGTGGTTCTTTCCGTGTATTTCCCGGTTTCTTCCTCCACCATTATTACTGGCCGCCATGTATAGCCTATCGTGTGCTGAAAAATGGCGTTAAGCCCTACAACAACAACAACAACAACAACAACAACAAAAATAAAGTGTATCGTTATAAGCTGTTAGCATTCCATTGGGGTCCCTTCATTGCCTTTGTGCCTTTCATGGGGTCCCTTCATTGATGTCTGTCTTATGACTGTTATGGAGCACCCCACGAGGCTTTTCTTTTTGGCGAACATTCTTTCTGAATGTTTCTGTGGGGTACCCTTCAAATGAGGCAGAGAGCTCACATACGGTACTGTTTATTTTAGAGAGGTCCTTGCATAGACGCATCCCCCGGCGAATCATTAAACGAAACGAAACTTTGGAGGTTCAGAGGGCTGTCTAGGCATTGCGATTTCATATAAAAACCCCACCAAATCAAACCCCGGGGTAAAGTGCAAAACAGCACCAACCACGTTGTTCGACATGGTGAGAGGTTTTATTTGAAATCTCTGGAGCGCAAAGCTCTCCAATTATTAAAAAAATGGTAATCCAGAACCTACCCATCAACAACTTGCCTGCAATGGGGACCGAACCACAGACCTTCAGTACGAGAATTCAACATTCCAGCACTGAGCTATGACATTAGGTTATATGTATATGTTCGAGAGATTATTATATAGCTACCTGATATGAGATTAGCATTACATTTTCTGATTTTGTAAAAAGTTGAGATTAGAATTTCATTTTCTGATTTTGAAAAACATTATTATAAAATTGAATCGCGAAATCTGAAATCATATACATTTTCTATGCTGGTTAAAATATATTACCGTTTATTTGTACAGAAAATCTGTGCTATCTTTAATACAGCGGCTTATAATACATTACAGACATACGCAGTCTGAAAAATCGATAGTGGGTTTTTACCAAGCCTTAGACACACTGTACAGAGAGAAAATATACAATAGAAGCGCTTCTTTGCAAAGGACCAGATAAGGGGAGGAACAAATCAATACAGAACATCTGTTTCAATATACCTCATATGAAAGATATATTTCTCATTCTAAGGTCTTAAAATTACTATACCAGATGATTTTGAACGATTTGATGAAGATAGAAAGCAAAATTGTTACATCAGATTTGCAGGAAATGATACAAGATATGCATGTGCATTATGTACTATGTCCGATAATCCAAATACGAATTATGTTACCTGGAAGACAGTATTATCTCCCTTTTAAAGGTACAGGTAACACAGACAGTTATATTTTCGAACATTAAACAAAATTAATTAAATATGTCACTGCTTGAAACTTGCATAATGACCAAGTGATAGAGTATTAATTCCGTCATCGCAATATCTTTTATCATCAAAATTACTTAGTCCACGTTTACTAATCGTATCTGTTTCAAGTTTGTGATGATTTGTCCTGATAACATTTGTTTTCATAAAGCTGGCATTATTGTTTAGCGCTGCTTTAAAATCATCAAACTTCATATATTTTGTACTTACCCACGAGGAATACCTTTTGCTTTTTTTGTCAGTTTATTGTCATCTAATATTACAGCATACATTTTACTTCGAAGTCCAACAAATTCCTTAACTGGCATAAACATAAACTCATCTTTCATTTTGCCAATAACTTTTTTATCACATTATCATGAAATCCACTACTTTCTGGATAATCTGATAAATCAAATAGCTCGCGGAGGTCATAGACGTCTTGATAGACATCTTCACATTTTATATTATAAGCTAGCGAGTCTGTATCAGTAAATAACAACTCCAAATCTGACCACTGCTTTTTGGTAAAATTATAGTGAAAATCGTACATCAAGCACTTTGATATATCAAGTACAGCTGCACCAACACATAAAGTGGATTTATTTAACTTTAAATCTGTCTTTCGTCGTTGTATAGGAACAAGATTTTCATTAAATATTTTCATACTAACAAAAGCGTCATCGTTCACTAATTTATTTCTGCGATTTATATCATTTACAATTTCAAGATTCACTATTTTTCTTATGTTATCCATCGTCTTACCGAACACAGAATTATTCATTAACTTGAAAAAGTGTTTCTCACAGTCGGTCTTAGCAATAGCACAACGTTTCGTATTTAAGTCAATATAATTTGACATCCACCTAGATTGATTAAACTTTAGTACGCGATGAACTTTTCTCAGAATTAGTCCAGCATCTACTACTTGTTTTAATTTTTTTTTTTTAATGTATCACGTAATTTCATTTATTTAGCAAATTTGGAACTAGTTTATTAACAATTGAATTTTTTGCTGTTGTCATTTCTCGTTGTTTAGGTGATAGTAAACTGTAATCTATCATCATCGATTCTGCACAAAATGGGTAGTCGTTGTGTAGACCATGTAACGAACTAGGATAATCTAGATCAACCTCAACAAAATATGAAATATCGGAAAAATCATTATTAATTTTTCTAGGGAAATCTTTTTCAGTTTCTTTAAGAAATTGATCTGGAGTTATCCAATGAAATCCACCGCAAGGCATCGGCTCTGACATTGCATACCAGTACAAGTTCACAGAATCTAGATAAATAATATGATTGGATGGGAGATTTTTATCATAATTTTTCAGATATTTGTTATTAGCTACTGCATATTTTTTTTTTTTGTTATAACACTAATTCCGCCTCTGATACCTTTCTCAATAAAATTAAACATATTAACATCTGTCAAGAGATCGAATTCTATCTTACTTGTTTTAAGTAGAGCGTTCCACGACAGTCCAGGAGCGGAATAATACCAGCAGTGATCTAGTCCATAATTTTTATGACTAACTTGACGAAAACCTTCAAAAAGATCTGCTTGTAATAATACATCTGTTTTGAAATATAAATCATGATAATCACCAAATGTTTTACAACAAAATTTATTCCAAGTATCTTGTGCATATTTGTACTCGTCATCTGTAATATTTTCATTTTTGAGTTGCAAGTAAACTTTGTCTTTGTCTGGCAGAGTAGTTTCATCAAATCTGTCCAGTCGTCGAGATGCTCATATGGAAAGATACCTTTTTTGTTAGATCTACGTAGTTTTCACCAAAGCAACCTTTTAGGATAGCAAAACTTTACAAGCTCATCTAATGATGCTGCCATAAATTGCAGGCTGTCAATTAAACGTAACTTGCCGAGCGTGACTGACATATACCTTTCAAAATTTTTCGGAATACGGTTTATTGTATTATTTAATCTTAGTTTAGATTTAATTTCTTCATTGCCAAAAGCTTCTACAATGATATGACTGTCATAGCCACGAAAGTTATGTAAAACTACAGGAATAAAATTTGGCGAATGAAATTTTAAATTGCAACTGTTATGAGCTGCTCCGCGATACTGATCGGTCAGATGACAATAATCTCGCACTTTGTCATCACCTAATGATATTTCGCAGATATGACAATTAACTGCATTATCAAAATCAAGTTGTTGTTTGCATGTTATTTTCATTGGAGCTTTTTTGAATAATCTGTTAGAAATCTTATTAACTTCATTTATTAAATTTTTTAATAACCATACGACCGGACTTTCAGATTCGCCATTGCTACATATGTATAACTTTACTGGAGTTGAAAAATTGTCATTAGCACAACAAACTACTTTATAAGCTGCTCCGCAAGGAACATGTTGCTGTATTTTTCTTGTACTTGCTTTATTTGGATCATTTTCTGTACCAACCACAGGAACAAGAAGACACTCAAAATCGGCATAAATAACAAACAAGATACTTAGCTTATGATCATAATTTTTAAATTTTAAAACTATTTCTTTTTCGCTTGGCATAGTTATTCTTTGAACGTTGATACAGTATTTGAGATGTTTATGCAGTTTTCCATCGCTTGAAAAACCTTGTAGACATCTATAAATTAAATATTTCTTGTTTTTATTTTTATTATATTGTTTTCCAACTAGGCCATGAAAGTTTTTTATCCAGCAATAATGTCCTCGATAAAATAATAAATGTATTGTCTTTTGTGTAGCAGTCGCTGAAATATATCTCGGGTAAACATTTTCTTTTTCATCTAGTCCAAAAACATTTACTGAAATATTGTTTTGTTTTTCAAACTTTGGTATTTGATTTTCTGCTACTGGAAAAGTTATCCCGGTAAAATTTAGCTCGTTTTTGTACTTCAGATACTGCCGGGGTGATCATTTTGAGGATGTTTCGCAGATAAAATTGACCAGCGAAAACATCGGTCATCATTGTTTCTGACATTTTTACAACATTTTTTGTTTTTAATTTTTTGAGGGAGATCAACGTGAGAACTGCCGCTAAGTACGTTGTGTCTTGCTGTATGAAATAAAACTTCCTTTGTCATCTCCAATTTCCAACCTGACCCTGATGAAGTAAATTCCTCCAATCTTCTATTTATTTCTTGGTGTATTTCATCGGCGATTGTGGCAAAATTTGTTCCAGTTAATATTGTTCGTGAATTAGATGTTAGATATAGTTCTGAAATTTCGCTGTCAAAACTTGTATTTTCAAAAATTATATCAAGTATATCTTTTTCGATTGCATGTAACTTTGATAAAATCATATGCTACTGAACTATTAGCATGATACTTTTATGAGCTGCAAGTTCTTGAGTTATAACAGGTTGCAAAAGATGAAATAAATTTGTAGAGTTAAAATTTGCTAAAACATTTTGATTATCAAATTTGTAACTGTTATCATAGCCAGAAAATGCACTAGCGATTTTTTCTGCTTTGATAAGGCTCTGTTTGGCGATATCAAGCAGTTTTAACATTATATATAGTATTTTTATATTTAATTGATTCTTTAAAATAATTTTTCAATTAGAGATATGAAATCCCTATAGTATAATGTCAGAAATCCTGAGATATATTAGATTGACAGCGGAAGAGCAGGAAGCTTATCATGTCCACCCAAAGTACAATTTATATGCTGCAAATGCATTAGGGTCTGTTATTAACATAAAATCTCAAAAATCTGTAGATGTACCAACTCCGGCTGGAATTAAAATCTCAGTAAAAGGAGATAATACCGAAATAGTCGAAATGTTTAGAAAAGATTTTATTTATACTTTGTTTTGCGAGGACATCCCAGCTGGACAAAGAGTTTATAGAGTAACCGGATCAGTTACCGATGACAATATTGAAAAGTTAGCATTATTCGACATAAAAAACAAAAAAGTATTTGGAATTTTAGTTAAATATGGTTATTTATATGTAATGGTTCGTGGAACTTAAACTGATCAGGTTCACTATAAAACCCATAGGTTTGTATATGATGTTTTTCATGGCAATATTTTAAATAATTTAGATATTGATCATATAAATGGCATTAAAACTGATAATAGGATTGAAAATTTAGATTTAGTAATACCAAAAGAAAATAACAGAAGAGGAGATGCTGGTGGTGCTAGATCTGCCAGTCAAATTATATCAGTAAATCTGGACACTGAAGAAGAAATCAATTTTAAATCAATTTAGTCTGCTTCAAAATATCATAAAATTAATCCAGCTAGAATAAAAAATGTTGGGATGATGTAAACAAATCAACAACTTCAATGTCAACATTTGACAAATTTAGTTTCAAATACAATTATTAATGATGTTTCTTAATTCTGTTTTAGTAAGACAATTATGCGCAAACATTAAAATATCATCTTTATCAAATTTTGATGTCATTAATCGATTATCATTAAGTTCATTTTTTCTGCCACTGTTAGGATAATTTTATCAGAATCACCTTGAGTTATAATAACATTAACCGAATAAGCACTATATCCTGACAGACATTTTCGAACTGCTTCGGCTAATGCTCTGTAATTTAATATATTAACTTTCTGATGATATTTTCCTTCGGCAGATTTTGTTTCGCCAGTAATTATTATTTATAATTAGATAAAAAATTATAATATGAACTTGATTAAGCGACTTGCTGATATATATGCAAGTGATACAATCACCAGCGACAAAGTCGCCAACGGCGACAATTTTATACCAAACTCAGATAAATTTGCTGGTTATAGCGAAGATGATATTTTGTATAGCAATGACGATGAAGATGAAGCTGTTGACGTTGTTGATAAAAAAAATACAGGAGACCGACAACTGGACGATATAATGTTAAATATCATATCGCTAAAAAGATAATAAAATTTAATTTTACTATTACAGAGCAACAAATATTTTGGCAGCTTATAAAACTTTTCTTAATCTGAAAATAATTGGCCATCAAAGAAATATAAAATATGATTTTATTTTTGCTAAAATATTTAATTTAATGCCAGTCAATAATGCAAGAAAATTACATTTAATATCATTATGTAGATCGGTCAGATGTAAATTTCTACTTATAAAGTACGAACAAATTTATAATAACATTATTCGGTCACTTCGTGATTGAGATTGACCGAGTTGGTACCCAGATATTAAAGTTATCGCTATATCCTCGCCATTTAACTAAACTTTTGTTGCCGGGCTTCCTAATAACTTTTTCAAAAACAAATATATCTTGTTCAGTTTTCTGAAGCTCTTGTTCATAAAAACTGCCAGTTATAGGTTCACCTAATAAATATTTTAGTGAATACGTCACTGGTATTGTTAAAAGTATCTTATCAACAACAAATACTTCTTCGCTCCAGTTTGGAGTAAATCCTTTCTCAAATGCTTTTTTTTGTCAGAGAAATTCTAACTTTATCACCAACTTTAAATTTGTGTCTACGGTACATGTTTTCGTTTGCTAATATTCGATTTTTAATTGCATCATTTGGCGACATTTTTATTGATCTATCTTTCGTGTTATTATATTCATCAACAATTTTCTATAGATTGTGAAAATATTTATTTGTATTTTTAGCTGTCAAATATTTGTGGATATTTTCGTTTAGTGTACGATTAAATCGCACGACGAGAACACTTTTACCTTCGTTTCCAGTGACATATTTTTGATGTTAGTTTGTTTCAAAAACTGCTCAAATTTTTTATTAAAAAATTATGCTCCATGATCGGTCCAGATTCTATTTGGTTTTCTTTCTGCAGTAACAATAATCTGTTTTAAAGCATCAGTTATCGACGTTCCTGTGTTATCTGAAACCGGTACACTAAACGCGTATTTATTAAAAACATCAATAACATTAAAAAGATATCTTTTTGGAGTGCCATCGTCGCCAACGTTCAATTGAGCTAGATTTGACACATCAACTAAATCTATCGACCAGATATCGTCAACGGCATTTGCGACAACCTTACGTCGCGTAAACGTTTTCTTTTTAGGTTTGTGTAGCTCTGACGCTAGAAACGTTGTCGCTTCAAGATCATCATATAATTCTCTGCCGAGACCTAATTAATATTTTGCTCCAATAAAACCCTGCACCAGCTTTCGGTCAACACGTTCTCGCACATTTACAGGTTTCATATCACGAAGTTCGTCTAACATTACTTTATCGCAGCTGTGTTTATTTTGTTCGTTATCATGATAGCAAATGTCGTGTCGCATTGCCATTGTATCAACTTGACTATAAGGTTCTTGTCCTGGAAATGGATTATAGTTTTCGGCAAGTTGTTTATGAAGAGGATTATACGGTCCAGTATATTTATGGCCTGGCAATGTCCAATCACCTTTTGGTTCCAATGTTTTCTCTGTTGTTGCATTGTTGACAGTACGTGACAATTTTATTTTGCTCAAGACATAAATCTGTATGACAATCACACTTGCATCTCATTGTTTTGGAATGATGTATAAAAAAAAATTTTTGTTTGAACAGCTTTCAGTCATCTACTAAAACAACTTCCCTGACAACGTCAATACATCCAGCTGCGGATAATTTCTTTAAAAACACACTTTTTCTTTTCCCACAGATTGCACAAAATACTTTACAACATTATTCTATTATTTTTTGTTTTTTCTGTTTTTTGATCTTTATTTTCTGTTTGAGTTTTACACTTAAGACAATATGTTGACATTATATATTTGTAAGTTTAGATAAAATTAATTGCAATATTATCATTGTTAGCAGATGGCCGTTTATCAAACTGTAAAATAAACTTTAAAAGATCTGGATTTTTATTCATCTGTTTAATGAACATAACGCAGTAATATCCAGTAGCTGATGTTCAAACAGGTTGAATTTGATTAGACGAATAATTTATTATTTTATATTTTGTACTAATATATTTTTTGATCAAATCGCTCGGAGGAAGTCCAAAAGAATCAAAATAATTATTGCCGTTGACTGCTATCCAATGTGTGCCAGATCCGTCATTGAAATCTTGTATATTTATCACACACGAACCACAAGCAGACGGTGATTGAATCGCCGCAAGGTCATCTTTAGAATAAACTCCACGAAAATTGTTTACCTTCTTTAAGCTTATCAAGTATATCAAAGTTACTTACAGCGGCCGAGTTCCTGGCAATGTTAGTCCTCGGCCGATTCCCAACAGATTTGGCAATAGACTTCCCGCTCCTCCCGCCAGTAATGGTCCTATAAATCCACCCTTGCTTGTTTTTCTTCGCGATCGCTTCTTTGTTTCGTTGTTGCTTTTCTTTTTGTTGTTTTTCGTCGTGGCATTATATTTATCTTTAGACAAAAATTGTCTTTATACCATGACCTTCAACTGCCTTTTTCGTTGCGCCAGATACTGCGCCAGACGCTGCTGTTAATCTTAATGTACCAAGTACTCGTAAAAATTTTGGTATTAACGTTCTGGCCATTAAAGATAGTGCCGGACCGAAGAAACCACCCTCCACCGCGCTGGGGTGGGCCATTGCTGTTATTTGTGTGGCACTTAAATTTAAAACAAAAGATTTTTTTGCGATCGTATTTATTTACTTGTTTTTGGTTAACATTAATTTTGTTAAAGTACCTTCAGTGTTGGGTTTTATTTGTAATGATACCTGTCTCTGCTTTGCAACAGCAGCTGCTAATTTTTTAACTTGACCGTCAGTCAAATTTATTTCTTGTGTAATATAATTTGTCATTATATTAAAGTTACAGATTAAATTCAAACTCCAAGTTCTTCAAACTTGGACTGTCATTTTACTTCGTATATAATCAATTGTAATAAATCTGTCGCTGATTACCATTGCATATACATACAACGCCGCAACTGGAACTGCTCCTAATGTCCAAGTAATTTCAATATCAGCTGTTGAGTCGACAGCTCGCTCGCTATGCTCACTAACATCAAAATGAAATATTGGATAAAGTGTACGAAGTTCCTCTACTGATATCTGAGATCCGTCTCCAACGTCTTGATGTTTTTGCATTGCGTCGATTAAATACATATAAGGTCTAGTAATATTTTTATTAGCATTATCTGCAAAATTACATTCTATTGCTCGTTCTGGATATTGCTTTGAATTTAGTCTGGCGTGTATTCTTCTAACATCAGCATTATCAAATATTGTATTATTTTGTTGTTGATTGCCACGTCGATTTTGCTGCTGAAATACAACAAAAAATTGTCGCGGCAGTTGTTCACTTGATGTTGTTGTAACTCGCCATGTATAGTCGGTTGTATTTGGAACTGCTGTCTGATATATTTTATGTTGCTGAAAATAAATTCTGTTTGTATGTTTATCAAATATACGGTTTAATTCTGACATTTTATTGATTGATGGTGTTATCCGCGGCATCCACAAAGCAAGTTTGTTTATAATAAGTTGCACATCAGCTCCGCCAAGTCGAAATAAACAGTCATTTTGTTCTGATCGATCTAAAATTAGTGCATGTTCATCTCCACGAAATACTTTGTTGTAGTCGCGACAAAAACTTCGCGAAGACTGTACTTAACGGCAGCATCATTGTAATTTGGCGTGATTCTGCTGCAAGTGCCTTTCTTTTAGCATAATCTTCAGTGTAACGTGTATTTCCTACTCCAATCGTGTTATTAACATGATCTAACATTGCGACGCCGTCGTCAGCTCCACCTGGTTGTGCTATGCCAATATTATTACAAGCAGCAATAAGTGAGACTCTTGTAGCAGCTTCATCAGCGGCTGCAGCTGGTGGTGCTATACCTAGAGCAGTGGCATTAATGATATGAAAAATTCTTACAATTGGAAAATCTGCAGCGGCATTAGCTCCATGTACAAAAACGCGTTTTGAAATAAGCTCACCTGATAAAGCAGTCCCAGCTCCAGTATCCTTAAACCACATAATATTAGTTGCAGTTGATCTGGAGTAATCATCAGAAAACGACATAGTATTTAAGAATGTACTTGCAACTTGCAGGTGACTTGAAATATCTTCTAAAGTTTGATTGACAAGCTGATATCTGGCACTTTTAGATAAACACCAACCATCATTTATAAGAGCTACTTCTGTTCCAGCTGCAATTGCGACAGGTGGATTGGCCACTGTCATAATCTAGCCAGATACTTCTAACATTGCCTTTTGTGGCAGCAGAAATACATCTTCGTCTCTGGTATTAAATAGTCTAACACCGGCCTTATTTGGTTCATTAGAATTTTCGCCGAGATACTCAACATAATCAAATTCTGCAACTGTGTCGTCGATGACATAAGGTTCTGTTAAATCAAGATAATTTTTGACAGACATTTTTTATTTATTAGGTTATATAAAATTTGGTTATTGCGGCTCTGTTACTTTCGATATTAATTTTTGTATAATCTGCTAGATTTTTGGTGATAAAAGTTTTTTTGTTGTTGTTATCATAGAACGTTGAGTTTCTTTTGTTGGTGCCATTTCTGACATAACTTGTTTGATTGTCGCAATCTGTGGTGCAGATTGGCCTTTTATTTTATCAGCAACCTTTTGACCCACCGCAGTTTCAGCAGGAAATGCGGCGCCGGTTGCAAAAGCTTTTGACGCGTCAAGTGCAATTGGTACAACTTTATTTTGCGATTCTGGAACATTTTCAATAATTTTAGGAAATATATTTCCCAAAAATCCACCAATAATGTTTCTTCGGTAAAATTTTTTTGTTTCATATTATATCAGGTAGGTTGTACAAAAAATCACTAAGTCGCAATAACTTTGTTATTGTGAGCGTAGGTGTAAATAATAAGTAACAACCTCGTTATTAAAATCCAGTTGTCGTCCTGATTGATCGATTAATTGCATACTTATACTCGTTATTTGATTTTCAAAATTTAGTGGATAATAAATAACTTGTCGTGTGGTAATTTGCATAAGCGATCCCGGTGGAACATCTGGCGAAAAAGTATAAATTGTTTGTCCTTTACTTCCTAGGGCTGTGTAAGATCCAGGTGCAAAGGAGCAATTTATTAATATTGTGTTTACGTCAATTCTATTTACTGGAAGTTCACCGTCATATGTAACAGTTTGTTCTGTAAATGATCCATATGGTTTATGAGAAAATCCTATCAACGACGCAAAACTTGCTGCTGATGAAAAATCGATTAACATATTATTTTTAATGTTATTCTAGCTCGTAAAGTATTATAATTTGGTGTAAGCTCAAAATCGTCAGCGACTTTGCTTACTTTTGTTTTTATTTCCTTTATTGCTTTTTTTAGATCAGTAACATTATAAGCTCCTTGTGGAATTTTAAATGTTTTCCACGGGGCTCCTGAAGCTAAAGTTGTAAATGTAAATTCATCATTTACTCCGTCTTTTACGTTAGCTATAGAGTACCAGCACGTACAGGAAATGAGTCCAATCTCATACTGTTTTTCGGTATCAAGTTGTTTTGGCGGAATATAATTTACTGAAAAATTTGCGCTATCTTTTGCAGCTGTACTAGAGTCTAGTAATAATGTTGACATTTATATTATTTATTTTTATAAAATTAAGTCGCGATGTAAGATACTGTATTCGTCAGATATTAATAAATTTTCTGATCTTAAATGATCAAGTATATCAATAATTTCATTGTCAATTTCAGTACCAACATTTCCAGCTTCATTTGATGATATCAACAGCATTAATCTACCTATCATTTCGGCTACTGATGAAAATATTTTTACACCTGTTCCTGTTTTTTATTCTTTAAACGAAGCTTCTCATAATTATCACACTCATTTTTAAAGATATTAGAAGCTGCTTTCCCTGATCGAATTTGTTTTGCTGTAGCTTCAAAAGACTCAGCAATAACGCCATTTCTAGCTTGTTCAAAAAGTGTTCCAGGATCTTCTCCTGTGGTTTTACCTATTTTTTCGTAAGCTTGGTGGCCAGCTTCAGTAATATCAAATAATTTTGTAACAAAATTATTATATTCATCTTCTGTCCATTTTTAATATTATCAACAACCTTAATATTATTTTCTTTCATAATATCAAAATATTCTGATTTTACTATGTCATCTCTTAACATTCTCTTTTGTTTTTCAACTTCTGCTCTTCCAGTTTCCTCCAAACTTTCAGCTTCTGCTCTTTCAGTTTCCTCTGGACTTTTAGTTTCAGCTGATACTCTTCCAGTTTCTTCCTTTGCTTCTGGAAATGTTTTACGTAATTTCATGCGATTTTCATCTTTTATTTTAAATGTCCTGTAAAAATTCCACGACCTAACAAAACCTGTTGGTCTGTTACCATCTGCTGTTTCTTGAACGACTCCAGCGATAACAACGGTCCTAATTTTTTTAGCCAGTTAAGTCATATCTTTGTCTTTCATAGCTTTCTCTAATTCAGCATTAGACGTATGACCATCTGTCCTAATTTTTTTTAAATCAACAATAAGTTTATCATATCTTTCTTTTGACCAAGTTTTTATATTATCAATATCATTCATATTATTTTCTATTACAAATTCACGACAATCAACATCAGTTATTTTATCATGTGTTTTTCTTCCATAATATCGTCTTTTTCCTTCAACATCTAAAAACTTTAATGTCAATCTCGCCAATTTCCTTTTGTTCCTGTTCAATATCCTGTAATTTTTCTGATAATCCTGCTATAAGATCTCTAGTTTCACGTGAAGTTAGTTCTGCTAATCTTTGCTCAAGTTCAAGTGGATTATTCAACAGTCGTCTTATTTCAGTTTGTTTAGCAACGGGATCAATGATATATCTTGCAAGACCTCTGGCTAAACTTAATCTTTTTTCGTCAGATCTAGCAACAATTTTTGCAGCAGCTGCTTCTTGTTGTTCTTTAACTAATCCGATGAAATCTTTTTCCTGCAATCTTTTAATTTCTTTTTCTGATATTTACTAGACAACATTATATAGTACAGTAAATACGTATATTACAACAACACAATATTTTACAATTCCGACAGAAAAAACTGCTAACAAGTACTTGTATTTTCTACTTTATGTTGTCGCTGCTGAACATCCGTTTTCAGGACTAACAGCATTTCAAATATATACACTTGATGATCAAATTTAATCTAATACTATACAATAATGTCAGAATCACCAATTATAACTGTTGCGAGAGAATTTTATAATAATATTTTTGACGCCAAAAAAGATGTTGGAGATGAATCACTAGCGGCACGTGCGATAAATTCTACAAATAATATACAATTCCAATGATAAACTCGCCATTGTCAAAAGAAGAAAAATATTTTGTTCGTGTTATGCATATGCGAGGACCACAACTGAAAAAAGCAATAGAAAACTTTGATATTATAAGCAGATACTGTCATCTCGATGATTTTCTAGAAGATTAAAAACAAGTTGAAATCTTATTGGAAAAATATTGCTTGAGCTTGGATTTAAAAAATATAAATTTGATAATACAATCAGGTTTATTAAAAACACGAATAATGCAGGAGGAAAAACAAATGAACGATAACTATAATCGTCTCGACAAACTAGTGGAATCTAGAATAATGGGAATAGGAAGAAGTTATACAATAGTTTTTCAAAACGAGAAATTTTTAAGTATCTTGGTATGTACTACCACGACAAGGAAACCCTAGTTAATATCGTTACTATGACAGTGGATACGGAGTTAATTATAAAAGCATACTCGAACGCAATTTTGCCAATGATGCTAAAAAAAGACCCTGAATTTGATCCGATTATTGTTGACAGATCTCTAAAGATTATCAAAATGTTTGATGATAAAATTAGTAATCTTAGTGATAAAGAGCGAGAAAAGTTTTTTTAGAGAAGTCGATTAGACTTCGTTTGAACGGAAGATAATGTCTTATCAAGACATAAGTGAAGAAGATGATATTCCATTTCCATCGATCCAGCGCTCTAGACAATTGTCATTACGAAATTATTACAATGAAGTCGAGAAAATGTTCACAAAACAATATGAAAAATTATGGCTTAGAGTAAATTTTGCTACTGGTTTTAACATTCTTGGACTAAAATCACTCCAAAAATTAATGTTAGCAAATTTCATAGTCGCATATGCAATTATTAGACAACATTTTGTTCTCAAAAATTTCACGTTAAATCAAATGAGTTTGATACTCGGCTATAATGATGAAACAGAAAAAGATTAGAATAATTTGGTAACTGAAAAAGATTTATATGAACGTGAAGTAACAGCATTTTTGATTCATATACTTGGTTAAAGAAAAATGAGATACTAACAGATAAACGATATAATGATACTTCGTCAGATGTTTATGACAAGTACAGAACTTTTATAGCTGATCCTAAAAATAATAAATTTTGTGAATTTCTTGATTCGATTGTTGGCATTAGAACTTCTGTATTTGTTTAAAAATTGTAAACAAATATTGTATAATGAAAAAACTTATCATCGATTTCAATCATATTTCAGAAGAAATTCCAAAACAAGATGTTGAAGCACTAGTACAATGTTATAAATTTTATCACAAAAACCTTTGGTGTGTAAAACAATGTTATAAATACTGCCGTAGAATACTTCGAGTAATATCATATTTACAATTGTTAATGACTAGCTCTGGTATAATCTCAAGTGAAGCATTATTAAATTCATTTCTGTTAATAATATCTGGTGTAGGTGTATTTCTTTCAACAGCATGTAAAAAGATTGAACCCAAACCTGAAACAAAAAAAATTCTTGTTATACAGCAAGTATCACTTACAAAAAATTACTTGATCAGTTACGATCTTACTAACGAGGAGTAAAATATGATATGGATGATTTAATACGCGAATTTCGTATTATTGACAGTATGTTAACAGATATCCTACCAATGAGAGTCAGCAGGTATGAAACAGATTATAATAAAATATATTAGTAGTCGGTATCTAAACTCTTCGATAAAATCATAAATTCTATTTCACCTAAAGTAACTTGAAATTCCGGATTGTCATTAATGATTTCTACAATGGTCTCTTTCCCCTCTTTCCAAATTGGGGAGGGGGGATGGGGGTCTCTGGTCTAGAATCCTCTTTTGGCTGAGAATCATCATATACTTCTACTACTCTAATAACTCCAAGGCACACATTTGTCCAGGAAATAAAAGATGTCGTTTTTGTAACCAAATCGTAGACTTCGGCCATCAATACTACATGGAAATGAATGAGAATGAACTACAAGAAGAATGCAAGGAGTACCAACACAGGAAGAAAAATAAAACATCTCGATTTATTCTTTAACTTTGAAAACACAAACGACACTGACATTCAAATCACAAATTTCTAAGTAGCTGTTTGGTCTTGCTAGAAGTGCATGTACAAACCTATATGTTTTTCATTGTTCCCGTTTTAGTACGATTGCAGGAGGACGTGGAAAAACTTTCCGGTACGTCACACACATGATGATTTTGCCGAATGGATTACAGACCTTACCTAGTAGACTTTGGGGCGAAGAGGACATCCAGCATAACTGGGACTGTCATCGACATGCTACAGTGATGCCTGGGATTTTTTCGGGATCTGGCAGATAATTTCTTGTGAACTATTATTCAGAATATGGTATCGAAAGCCCTGTAGTCAACATGAATGGTGCCAAGCTCTTCTACATGAAAATTGTACATTTAAGGACTGCATAATTTTTCCTTGCCTATAAGGTTTGGAATTACAGGCACAAAAGTGCAGCTGGGGTGAATTTTCTTACACAATTGTTGGGACATTTGTGTATATCAACTGATTAAATACTATTTAAAAGGCAATTCTGGGGTAATATCAAGTACGTAGAGGTCCTCATTATGAAATAAGAGCTCTCTGAAATCTTCGTGCGTCGAGTAACTATTTGTCATCTACATATTAAAATCCAGCTCGACAGTGATCGGCAGATCCCAAACGAATAACAAACATAATTCCGACGACCGAAATTTGCATAATTATATATGAAGTTGTTGACGTAAAACAACCACGCTACGAGATCGCGCAAAATGTCAACAACGTTGAGTACGATCTTCTTCTGATCTCGATCTTTACCCATTAGCCTTTTTTTTCTACTTTTAATTTTGAAAGGATACATTGAAATTTATGTAGAACTACTTTTATAGTTATATTTAAATAGTTTTGTGGTACGAGAATGATTTAAATATACGTGTTTTGTAAAGTATTGCAAAAGCCCACAGGTACTCGATTTCTTATATAGCATTCGCACTCCCTCATGTCCCCCCCTCAAGTTTATTATCGAAAAGCATCAAGGATATTTAAAAATGTTAAAAACGTTGAAATTTAATTAATCAATTGATAAATTCTAACCAGATTGTCACCAGTGAGCCCCTAACACTCATATTTCTCGCGTTTCGAACAAAGCGGAAAAGAATTCGTGTTCTGTTTCTCCAAGTTAATACTTTATATACACAAGGTTTTAAACAAGAGTTTTATTATAATCTGCGACTGGAGTATGGAATCCAGGTTCAAAACGCAGGGTCAGATCATAAAAAGCACACACACACAAACGTACAGTCACTTGAAGTTTGACCACCGTTTTAATCTTGCGCATATTTGTTGGGAATCATGTACAGTGAGTAAAAAGACACATAGACTTTGCTTTGGTCCCCATTCGAGGAATGTAGGGACCCTTTTTAAATTTTGGACCCCCGCAACACTTGGCCTGATCCAGCCCAGAAAACTTCCATCAAATCACAACCTCGAATGTATTAATTTCTGATTCTCGATTAGCACTATATTCCTATAAATTGGATAAGTAATCATGATATTAGTTGACAAATTATGAAATACGTTTACATATTAAAATTTATTAGAGAGACAACAGGACCACAGTAGCAATTATAATGTGTAATAGAGAAAATAAACTCAGATGTAGAAACTTTGCTAATACCCAGACTGAAATCAGCTCACTTTCAGCTCAAGTCAAGAGCGACCTCTAAGAGGGAGTGGGAGAGGAAGGACAAAGCGTAGAGCAGGAACCAAAGGGGGAAGAGGAGGAAGATATGCTGTGCAGCCTGAAAAGAGAGCTGACGAAGCTCTACACATAGTTCAAACAAGGCAGAATAAAATGAGGGTAATTGTTTATTTATATCTTGCAAAACAAGTATTGATACATATTGAACAATGTTAGTTCTTGTCAAAGACTCTAATATCTACAAGTTAGTAGTGGTTTGCACAACTTAGAAAATGTACACTTCTATTGTAGGGTTATTTATTTTACCAAACAATGTATGTTTAAACTGCTTTACTTTTTGTTGCTACTCACCACCCCACCCCAATATCATTTGATAAAGGAAGACCATGCACAGATACCGTAGAAAATACAGAGGCCACCTCATTTATATGGTCACCTTATATAATAGCAAAATGATAAAAGTAGTATGGAGACAATCTCAGTGAGTACCCCATTGCATAATAGCATACAAATAATTGATGTGAAACTAAATACAAAAGGTTTTAACATAGGTCACTTAAATGTACAAGTTATAGCGGTTAAAATAAACCCGATTAAGTTAATGTTGTCTTCCAAGAAAAATAATATGCATGTTTTAGGACAATGATAATCTATTTCACAGTCTAGGCTACAATAAACCATTACGCAGGGACAGAGAGACTGTAGGGTGAGGTCCTGTTGTATACATCAGGGAATTTGTAAATGCAGAAAGGCGACCTGATTTGGAGTCACATGAAATTGAGACTATTTTTGTGCAAATTTCTCAAAATAATGAAAACACATTCCTAGTTTGTTTCATTTATAGGTCATCTTCCTCCAAGGCAATTCGCAATGATAACTTTTTGAAACAAATAGAAAATATTCTTGCATGGGAGAAAGAAACATATATACTCGGCGATGTAAATACGGACCTACTCAAGACTCAAATAAGGAACAACTGGATGGAATTTATTGAATAATTAGGCCTAGTCCAGCTGGTAAATGAGCCCACAAGAGTAACAGAAAAATCAAGCACTCTTGTTGATCACATTTATACCAACCCACCAGACAATGTGGCTTATGTTAATATACCAAATCTTGGCTTTAGTGGCCACTATCCTACTTTTTGACAAGAAAGGTTAAATGCAAGAGAAATAAGAAAAATACACACAAAACAATCACTTACAGATCGTTCCAAAATTTCAGTAAAGAACAAATTCTAGATGACCTATGTAAAGTTCTATGGAATATAATCCAAAATATTGATGACATAGATGAAGCTTCGAGGGTGTGGACTGGCTTATTTATGAATGTAGTCTCTAAGCGTGCAACACTGAAAGTAAAGTGTGAAATCCAACCTAATGGGTTTACTACTGAAATCATAGATGCTATGAAGACACGAGACCAACTAAAGGCTACGGGAAACCATGCACAAAATAAAGTGTGGAGATATAAAATAACAAGTATTATTAAAAAAGCTAAAAATAACTATTATCAATCAATGCTTGAAAACATAAAGAGCAAAACAAACTACATTTGGAAATTCTTCAGTGAACTCATTGGGGGAAAACACAAAGATCAGACTAATACAATTCGCTCACTTCTGGTAAATGACACCAAAGTCACTGATGACATTGACATTGCCAATCTTTTCTATGATTTTTACATCATCATTATCACTAAGTTAAAAGAATCAGTAATAGAAAACAGCTATAATGAACTGAAACAGTTCTGCAGCAGCAAAATTCCCAAGGAGGTATGTTCCTATAACCCACCAGTATCAATGTTTTTTTAAAAATGTCTCAGTAAACTTTATACCAAGAAACTTAGAGGACTTGATCAGATTGGTTCACCACTCATTGAAACTTCTACCTCAGCTATTTCAGATAGCATAACATTCATAATCAATTTAAGTATTGCAACCTCCTCTGTCCCCAAAATATGGAACACCGCAAAAGTAATGCCCGTGCACAAATATGGTTCTGACAATGATGCTTATAACTACCAGCGAATTTCAATATTACCAAACTTCTCAACATTGCTTGAAAAACATGTCCATGACTCATTCATGTCATATTTAACCAAACAATTGCTTTTACATTATAATCAATCAGGCTTTAGACAGAAACATTCATGTGAGACTATTTTGATCTCTCTAACTGATAAATGGCTTCAAGCGCTTGATCAAGGTCAAATAATATGATCTGTATTTGTAGATTTCAGGAAAGTTTTTGACATGGTGGATCATGCAATCCGTTTGAAGAAACTGAAAAATTTGCCAATGTGATGAAAGCACAATTAGATGGTTTACTTCATACTCAAGTGACAAAACACAACATGTTTATATAAATAATGTTCTATCTGAACCTGGAACAGTTAGATATGGGGTACCACAAGGTTCAGTTCTAGGTCCATTACTATTTATATTATTTATTAATGACCTACCACTTTCTACTAAGGGTCTCAATTTCATCTACAGATCGCAATGCAGATGACACAAGATTGTCAGAGATCCAAGACACAAAGCATGAACTAGAGATTTCGTTACAGGATGCCATAAAGAAACTGGAAACCTGGTGCACATGCAATGGCATGGTGGTAAATACTGGTAAAATTAAAATATTACTTATCTCAATATGGCAATGAAAGAGCAAACCTTGGTAGTGCCAAACTATGACATGGAAAGATAAAATTTGCAAATGGTCTGTCATGATAGAATACTTGGTGGTTTGGTAGATAATAACCTATCATGGACTGAACATATCTAACATATAAGTAAAAAAGTTAGTTTAAGTTTATGACTCCTTAGTATAATAAGACATTTTCTCCCTGAAATGTGCAGAAAATTATTTTATAACAGTTACATACAACCCTATTTAGACTACTGTAATACAGTATGGAGTAATTCAAACGATAAAAACATAGCAAAGCTAGCAAATCTTCAAACAAGATCATTCAGGCTAATATCAATCCAGAAAGAAAGCAAGGAAATTTTACTGGGCAGTTTAAAAATATTGCCTATTAAAGACTGAATCCAGTTGAGAAAAGTCAAATTAATGTACAGGATATCCAATAATAGTGCTCCTGAATATTTACAATCTCTATTCCAGTAGAGGCTACCTGGTAATATTCCCCGCCTGTGATCCATGTCTACCAAACAGTATAAAATTCCCAAACTAAATAAGGAATTATTCAAAAAAAGTTTCCAATACTCTGGAATTATGCTATGGAATAGTATTCCAGTTGACATTAGGAATGCCAACTATATTTCCTTCTTCCAAACCCAATATATCCAGTGCCTTCAGAGATTCAGTTAAAATAATTAAATTCCTTTGTAGGAGGGCCTCAAGGTAGATTAGTTCTTCAGCTAATTGTGTTACCCTCTTTAAATAAATTCATTATTATTATTATTATTATTATTATTATTATTATTATTATTATTATTATTATTATTATTATTTATTTTGTCTTCGTCAGTCTCTGTACTTAATGATATAGAGCTATTTGTTTAGGAGGTCAAACAACCATATGTAGCAAAATACACTGGGTGATGTAAATAAATACTTGTGGTACAATTTTAAATTCCTGTGGCAATCAAAATATAAACTAGCTAAAATAATTTCATATATAGGTAGAAGTGATCTGCACTAGTGGCATACAAATATTTAATACTTTTAACGTCGACATGCCCTTTTTCCAATTTAAGTTACACATTTATAATTTTTATTTTAACAAAATACAACATGGTAATAAAATGTCTATGTGATCTTACTTTGGAGTTCAGCGATTAGACCTGACTAGATTGCAGTTAACAAAATTAGACATGTACAAAATTAATATATCCATTTAAGTCTTTTAAAATAAATCTACGCTTTTATTCTTCTGTTTTAAATATAATGCATGCTTAAGATGTATTTATAAAACCCCAAAATATGTTAAAATAATACTATATATGCACTATCATGATCAGGAATTAAGAATCCTAAAATGTTTCATTTGTCCAGAATTTAGACTGACATGAAGACTTGCAAGAAACAGAATTTTTGTTTCATATTTGATTTATCATTTTGGGTAAGAATTGTAATTGTCCAGTCTGCTTGGCATTTAACATTTCCACCTCTGAACTGGTGATTACTGTATATGATTTCTGTTATAAAAATTTACTTGATGTCTTGCCAATTTTGAAACTTCTTTAATTCTTTCAATAACTTTCATGTATTCCGTGAGCATGTTATTGCCAAAGCTTTCAATTTTATGTACAAAATATACATCACAAAGGGTATAAATAACTTGACAGTTATGTAGGCTACATTACAGAAAACCTCTTTCTGTATACAAGATATGTGTAGCAGCTGTCTATGAATGTATAATAAGTACTCTGTACCAATAAAATCAAAATACTGCATCCATTTACACACAGAATTAAAACCTTGGTAGTGACTCTTACAATACAACATTTGCAATCACTTCTTTCCAAGGTGGACTTACAAAGATTGATAATTGATGTAAATATATGATTGTTGTAAGTGTTGAAATTTCGATGGTATCATAATTTTAGCTTTTAAGCGTTTGTACCACATACATACAGGGATTCAGTATGTTTAATTTTTTTAAACAAATTCCAAGAGATTATAAGTGGAGAGCCAGACCGGGTGAGGGAACTGTTCATGCAGATGTTGTAGTTCCACACCAGCCTTGTCTTTAATGTATTGGAGCCGGTTTCAAGGCAGTGTGGTGGTTATGACACAACGCCCGACACAGGATGACGAGAATGGTGTGTGGAAAATGTAGGGAGATGCCCACAGACCTGGAATAGGTGATGTGAGAGACAGATCTGCATATCACTTTTACCGGTCATGAATATATCAACTTTTGTTTAGAATGCGTGCTGTCGCTTATTGCATAATTCTTAATATGCTTAAGAGTCGATTTAAAATAAGAAGTTTCAAGACTTTTAGCAAGACTGATTACCAAACGGGACATAAGCTTAGATTATTTCTTTGCAACCACTGCGGATGTGAATGAATTTTAAATTTTAATCCGTCCAAAAACATGCATGAATACATATGGAAATAATAAGGTCTTTTTTACAATTGATCCTCATCAAGTAGATCCTTTTCATTACATGGTTTCAATGTGGGTACCTCACTCTGCTAAGCAAATCTAAGCTGATGATAAAATTCTTGTGTAAATATTATCTTCATCTGCAATCAACCATTTATTTTTTATCCCAATGCAGGAGTCTCTGACTTCTAGAAATGCTCCCCACAAACGTCGAGCTGTCTATCTTAATATAAACTACACTTAACATCAGTTGTGGTTGTGATGGAACTCTCAGTGCTCATGTCAAAATAAAAACCGTGTGCAGTTTTGATCCATGTTTATTTTACAGTGGAATTTGCTAGTGGAAGATGAATACAGTCTGAAGAAGTGCATGGTTCTATTATTTTTGATAATATATTATTTTATATTTTAAAACTAGCAAATTTCAAATAGGAATAATTTTTCAGGATTTTCAAGTTCTAATCCTTGATGAGGCTGTCCTTGCCTTAACCAGGATGTACAGACGGGATTTTCTTGTCCTCAACGATGAAGTTGACTTGATGAGCGCCAACAGACATGCTGCCTATAAGCAGTTCATAGTACGGCAGCATCGAAGGTTGGGGTCTGGACAGAGATGTTTAATTCACTCTTGCTCTTTTCTTGCAGATACGTGACAAATATCCGGATGCTTTTGGACAATACAATGTCTTTATTCCCTCTAGGCTTGCATGAACTTAAAAACTTTCATGCATGTACGGATTTATATATAAATGAATACAGTTGACTTCATTCTTTGTTTGTTTTGCTGTAACTGCACATAATATTTGCATAAATCAATAATGCTTTCATTCAGATTTTTTTTTTTAACATCAGTCTATTTCTGCCTATAAACAATGTGGGCAAAAGGCCATAAATAATGAATGTAACAAGTTTTCAGCAATTGCAGATACAGCATTATACATTGTTTACAACTACTGATATTTACAGGATATTATATAAAGTGTAACCTGCCTTAGCAGAGGCTTCCATATATCATACACTGTTTCATATTTTACATAACTAAAATCGAGAGATCTTTTCACCAAAACTAGAGTTGATGGTGGTTCTTGAGGCGCCCGGTTTCTACAAATTCTCCTGAGATTATCTTCCTTTAGTTCTCTTCTCCTCCTCATACCCTGCTTGCCGTCAAGTCGACAGATGAGGGCTTTCTGTATAAGCTCCCTGATATGGGGATATGTTTTCTTTTCCTTGCAAGGGTAGACGGACCATCTGCCGCTTTGTTTGTTCTAACATCGATGATACCTATTTTAAAGAAAATTTTATTTTCTTTACTTGTGTGACAAGTATCCCCATGCTAACTCATATTAACGTTTCACCCAGTATTAGAGCTTCCTGACCAGTTCCCAAGGAGGAGTTGTAGAGAGGTTGTTTTTGTTATTTGTTCTATCTACAAAGTGCTATTTGAGACATGGTGAATTTTGCCCATTCCTTCATAAGGCAACATATTTTCATGAACAGGTATTAGATAGTAATCATCGTCATGACAGCATCTTCCCCAAACCTCCTGAGAAAATTCCATGAACCCCATATATCGTTAATAAAGTGTGTCAGTCCCCTGGGAAAGTGCTATGCATATCATTGTATCTAATTATTAGACTGGCATTGCTATAATAAAAAAAAATATCCACTAGAATGATAACAATTCTAATTATAAGATCAATATGCATGAAAATAGTAAGATTCCTTACCACAAATATTAAAAAGAATGTGTGCCTATCGTTGCAAAATGACTTGTATCTAATGTAAAGTTTTCATGACTTGTGCATATGAATAATATTCCACTGGCTTAATGTACAAGCAGGGATCATACTGTACAATCAATATATATAATTATTTCTAACTTCCTGTAGTGAAACTAACTTACACTCTCTCCCCTTCCTTGTTTCTCATTACACTATGAATATTGTGATCCAAAGCAGCTAGTTCATTTTGAATCCTGTACACAGGAGGGGTGTATGAAAATATCTTGGAACAGTATATCAGGATGTGCTGAAGAAAAACTTCAAGCTCAGCAGTGCTTCTGCAATTATCAAAAACATGTATCTTGTAACATGTGTCATTTATAGCCTGCTAACAGGTTAATACAATTATTAAATAGTCATCACTGTTGGTAAATGTTGCATACATACAATTTTTACTGAAGTGTTTATTGATAGATTGTCATGGAACTGTTCATACCTGGTGTGTATATATAATACATGAACTTACCAAAGACTTGAGAAGGAGAGTCACTGAACATGTATCATTTACACACATTTTATAAATGCTAACTTTTCGAGATCTTCAAATGGCAAATATATAAAGCATTCTTAAGTTGAGAATAAAAACATTTAAAGCGGTTAAAACATTTTTATTTAAATATCCTGCAATTATTGCAATCATGCAATGGCATACCTGAAATATAAGTAATACTCCACTCTGTTTAGGAATCTTTGGTTCAAGAGCACCTGTGCTAAGTTTTTCAGCACTTTTGTCCGTTCTTCATTCTCTATAACAAAGGTTCATGTAGGCATTTATTAATGCTTTGGCCATGTGCGCGGATCCACTCATGTGTATTGGTGATGTGATGTAGGACACTCCTCCAGATACTCTGAAAGAATGCCACAATCAATACCTATAGCACCTAAAGCTGGTCTATTTTGTCATGGTGACCCCATATTGATAGATTATAAGACAACTTGATTTATATCGTCAAGGGAAAGCTACATTGTAGATTTGGCTAATAGATAATGTAGCAGGATTGCAGGTTTGCTCTGATCAATGTACCTTCAATATTCCACTTACTCTGACATTTCAAATAAATTACTTTTAATAGACTACATACCTACAAGATCTGGTGATGTGTATATATATATATATATATATATATATATATATATATATATATATATATATATATATATATATATATATATATATATATATATATAAGGATACAATATATATTAAAATAAATCATAAGATAAGGATTAGGCACTGTAACTTTGATTTCATACTAAATATAATACAGTGGCAAACGATTACGTATAGCTGTTTCAAATACAAGGAGAGAAATTTCACCAAAAATTATTCATAGCTTCTAGCAGTCTTGCACGAAACCCAAAACTGGTTCATGATGTCTTTGGCCCATTGTAATAATGCCATATTTTTCTTTTCTTTGGCAACTTGAAAAGAAGGCAGATAAAATAGATACAAGTGCATGAAGAGCAGTCATCAAAACAGAAACAACTTTTCAATTCCAAACGTTTTATAACAGGAAAGAGTGAAAATCAACAAGTTATGTAAAATTCAACAAATCATTTAATTCCCTAGAATACAAAGTGAAAATTTAAAGAGAGCTTACAGTATTGCGAATTAAATCCCAAATAAGTTCTATCACCAGTCCTAATGAATAAAGTTCTAATTAAATTCCGGTGATGTCCAAAGAAGCTTCAACTCTGTTATCTCAATATTTTGTTTTTAAATTAAATATATCCTATGTACATTCATCATGGGCTAATTGGATAGATGGGAAGAGGGTCTTAGCAAGACCTGCATGTAGGACATAGCTGTAAATGGGAAACTAAATAAAGATAACATATGGGGTATGTAAACACAATTTCAAAATATACAATAAATGGTCCTCTAAGTGTTGATATACCAGGAGGGAGGGTGGGGAAAAAACAGCTGTGATAAATGGGCTAGCCAGCACAGTGTACTGGAACGTTTTGCCTAGCCAAAACAATTACAGTACAGATTATGCTTTTTTCCCATACATCATGTGCCACATATGAGATACCCCACCCCAAGTCTGAGAAAGTGAAATTCAAGGTATTGTTTTCTTCTAACTCAAACGAAGAAGCGTATGAAGTGTAAACTGAACCTGCTGGTACAGTTTTAAAATTATCCTTTATCAGCATTGCATTTGTTATATTATATTTTCAGTAGAATAACAATTGTAAGACACACACACACACACACACACACACACACACACACACACACACACACACACACACACACACCAACAAATAAAAAAATCTGCAAGGAATTGGTAATTTTTACCTTCCTGACTCAGTTGCAGATACTTCAGATACTGAAGGTTTCTTCATTCTCTGTGTATGTTGCAAAAGCACTTGGCCAGGAGTTGATGTGAAGCATGAAGTTATACCGGCCATTGGTTCTGTATGCTTGGGTTCGTCTTTTGATACATTCTTTGTAACTTCGTAACTAAAAATATATATTACATATTCATTTGTATTATAATTTATATTTTAAATCTGTTTCTTTGTGCTTTGTGTATAAAACTAACTTAATTGTAGCTCAGAATATTAACTAATAACATAATCTGCCAGCCATATATTATGGTAGCACTGCAACATCCTTTCCTATCACGTCTAGAGATCCTTTTGTAATTGTATTCAATACAAAATTTTTTATAATTAATTTTCTAGTAGTTGAAGATGTACAATATAATCTTAACATCCAGCCTATCGTAAGCATCAGATCAAATTTTTACTGGATAAGTTCTACACTCAGATATAGAAAACCTGTGAAAAGTTCAGCATTAAACATGTATTATTTGTTCGACACGTTTACATGATAAGGTTATTAAGCTTTAATGCAAGTAATGTGCTTGTCACATTAACCCAAGGTGTGTGTGTGTGTGTGTGTGTGTGTGTGTGTGTGTGTTTGTGTGTGAGGGAGAGACAGGGTATACATATTGATAAGGCTTGTATATGTGTCTAAGTTCCCTAGCGGAATTTAAAGAACCTGTCTCACGAAGGTAATGGATATGTATAAAAATGACCTTTCTGAGCACCTTGTTATAAAAATAAATAAATTCCACCTAAACATATATATTACACGCAATGCAAACACCGAGTGAAATATCGATCATTCGATCATATCTATTTTGGGAATCTTACAAAATCAAATCAAGTCCTTGTGCAAAGATAGTAATAATCGGTACAGTAAACAAGATAAGTGTTTTTTAGACATAAATCTGCCAATAGTGCAGGTGTTGGCATGCTGTTTAGAAATAAGTTTGAATTTTGAATAAATAGAAACAGATTAGATGGTCAGGGCATATACATTCTGACAGATAAATCAGTTACTGGACTGAGAATTACGCTAGTGAATCTATAGAGTCATAATAATGAAAATGCTTTATTATTTCTGGTGACTGGAATGTTGTTCAAGACATAGAATTTGACTCTTATAATATCCTGCATGATAAATTCTCCTTGCTTCGAGCAGCAGTCCAGGACATCAAGAATCAACTTGACTTACTGGATTCATGGAGAGCTGTCAAGCCTGAGAATATAATATTTACTTGGCGAAATGCAACTCATGTCAAAAAAAGTAGACTATATGTTTTCAGATGGTCTTGATGCATTCATTATTCCTGGTTATAAAACAGGCCGTTCAGGTCTTACCGCCTTCACTATAATATTCTTCTACTGTGTTAGATACACAGTAGAAAAATATTATTGTGAAGGCGATAAGAAAAACTAAAGTCGGGTGAAATTAACCTGCAATTTTGAAATCCTTAAAATCATTATAAGATCAGAAAAATTTTGTTATTCCCAAGCCAAGGCGAAACTTGAGAAAGTTTACCTTTACTCGTGTGAAGGTAAGCTAACTTTAAAGAAAATCGATGCTGAAATGCGGACCTTACACACTTTAGTGAAGCAGATAATAAACCCACTATTATTAAAGAACTGAGTAAAACAACAAGCAGTTATAAAAGAAATGAGGAAAACAAATGTGGAAGGTAAATGCCAGGTGGTATGAGTCTGGCATAAAAAAAGTTCTATATATTTCCTTAGCCTTGAAATGAGAAATTACGCAAAACAAAATAATTAATTACTTAATTACGCATGATGGAACAAGTGTAAAGCGTAAAAAAGATATATTAAATTACATGAAAAATTTTTATGAAAACTTATACAAAAGCCAAAACAGCAATAATTTACAAACTTTTAATCACTTTTTAAATCATGATAGAGACATTCAGATGTTGAAAGATGCTTTTGTGAAGGTAAGCTAACTTTGGTGGAATGTGGTTTAGCACTGAAATATATAAAAATGAAATTAAACCTCGTTCTGGTGGATTTACTGTTGAATGCTGTAAGTTCTTTTCTAAAGATCTAGACTTGTACTCTTTAGGTTACTAAATGCTGGATATTTTTTGTATCATTTTTCAGAAGTTCATTCTCATTACTTGCATTCCATAGGAAGATAAAGACAGAAAAATATTTAAAAATTGGAGACCAATTACACTACTTAATGTAGAGTACAGGGTTGCTTAGGCATCCATTACTTCTAGGGTCAAGAAAGTCCTCACTCTTATTATTTTATAAGGGTTTTATGAAAGGGAGATTCATTAGTGAAAACACAAGAGTTTTGTATGATCCTATGCAGTATCTTGAGGGAACAAAAATGAATCTGGTCTTCTCTTCCTGACTTTCTGATAGACTTTTAAAAAGCTTTTGACGAGGTGGAATGTGACTTTCTGGAGAATACCCTGAAATTTTTTAACTTTGGGGAATCTATTTGCCAGTGGTTTAGAGTATTCTGTAATAAGTCTAAAATTTGGGTCATAAATAATGAACATTTATCTCTATTTTTCAAATTGGATAAAGGTTGTGGCCAGGAAGACCCTTTAGGACCCTACATATTTAAAATAGGAATTGAATTTCTTGCAATAGAACTGAAGAAAAAAACCGCCACAAATATTACAGGTATTTTCTATAATGAAATGGAGTTCAAATTGGGGAAGTACGCTAATATTGCTCTTTTATTATTAGACGGTTCTCCTTTGCCCTTGAACACAACCATGCAGATTTTAAACGACTTTGCGTAGACATCAGAACGTTTTTAAATCAAAAGTTATTTGGACTGGAAATTAAAAAAAATTCAAATTAAACAATATGTCCTGAAAGTGATATTAACTGGACAGTTGCCAATTGTAGATTACTGGGAGTAGATTTCTCTTTGACTTTGGAGGATATGGTTGAACTTAATTATTTGAAGGAGTTGAAGAAAGTAAAGAAATTGTTAAGCTGGTGGAGGGGAAGAAATTATTCCCTTATTGGAAATATTACTTTGATAAAATCCTTGATTTTGCCATAATTAATTCATCTTTAAGCTGCTTTACCAAGTCCTCAACCATATATAGAAAATTAATTGAATACATTATTTTTCAGGTTTATTTGGGGTGGCAAAAGCGAGAGGGTAAAACGAGATACCCTTATAGCTCCCTTTATGGAAGGGTGATTAAATATGATTCCCTAGCACTCATTCATGTGTTACATAAAACTTTCTCCGATTTGGCGCCTTATGCTGATCGAAAATGATTTATGCCAAAAACTTGTCTCCGAACAAGTATTTGGACAATTTGGAATTACAGAATTACTAATATTAAGAAAAATTAAATTGAAATAAATCTTTAAAATAATTAAAAATATATTTTCCCGTGATGTTATTTATGCTTTATCTAAATGGAAAAATGAAATCATACACAAAGAGGAGAACAAACCGTGTTGTACCTACTAAACACCTTTTTGATGCAAAAGGATCTCTATTAAGTTTTGATGAAATAAAACAAACAACACAAACTAATAATTGTGTGCACTACTTTGCCCTTATCTCAAAGATATCAGAAGATAGAAAAAGAAAAGTAAGAGTTTTTCTAAAGTGGAAACAATTTCCATGTAACACACAACAAAACTTAGCTCCATAGAGTAGGAGTAAAGAATACATTTATTTATAAAGATCTAATAAAACAAAGATACAAAAGCCAAATGGTAAATATGAACTTGGTCCAGGCAGCTTTGGTGTGCAAATGGTGTAATGGATAGTTCAACGTTTTTGTTCTGAATAAACTTTATATATAAAGACACAAAACTATGTAGCTTTAATTTTAGATTTCTACTTAGAACTATTGGAACAAACCAGTTTTTGAAAATGTAAGTAATAATGATCAATGCACGTTCTGTACGGAGGGAACAGAACAAACTGAGCATTATTCTAATGACTGTTCAGTTACGGAACATATTTGAACATTATTTGTGGAATGGATCCAAAATTAGGACCCAAATTCAAAAATTACACGCGAAGATGTCTGTATAGGAAATAAAAAAAAAAAAAAATTCATGATCTTGTCAACTTTCTAATCTTGCTTCCAAAATATGTTATATAGAAATCACGTTGTGCATCAAACATTTCAAATCTTAGCTATTATGAGACTTGTTTTTTATCGTACAAAAGACATGAAAAAGATGATGCCAAATTGAATAACAGAATTGACGAGATTAAGAAATAGTAGACCCTTTTGTCAACTTTGACCTAGTTTTCTTTACTTTCTGATCAAAAAACAAACAGGCAACGTGAAACACATTGGGATTTGTAAGTGAGTGGGTCCTTTGATCAATATTATGAGAGTGTAAGTGTCTGTGTGTGAATGAGTGCGAGAATGTGTTGTGTCTAAGTAAAGGAACACGAGGAAAGCTGAGGATGGGAAATAATCTTAAGGTAATGCCCCGTACACCAGGTCAGGAGGTGATGTAGGGAAACAAGTAAAATCTTGACAACTAATGTTAAAAAAACGTTAAAAAAAGAAATTATTGAATTAGGTTAGCAACAGTTGGACCTATCCGCAATCCACGCAATGCCAACTAAACCACATACAACTGAAACCCACGAAATAATTGAATTCTGACTATTAAGTGAATCTTTATTTTCAGAAAGTTTTCTGTCAAGGTGAATTACATAGATTCTTCATATATATGTTTTCCTTTCTTCGTGCTTTGTTTATTACTAACGTTACTCTCACGAGCACCCCAAAATATACGTTGGCTACAGATGCTGATTAAGGTATATACGATGGACACGCGTTTTCACCTCTTTTATCGATTATTTCCGTATAAACGCATGTTTGCTTTATCGCAATGTGTCGCCTAATGATTATGTCTTCAATACCATAGTTTCTACTATCATTCTTTATTGTGTTTTTGTTTTCAGATTTATTAAAATCCTTGTTCACTATTCTATGATATAAATACGATTATGATCTTAAAATAGATCTAACTATAACGAGAGCGATTGAAAGGAAGGCATCCACAAGGTTGAAAGACACAACATTTACCTTTATGATCTTGTTTGAATTGCATCAAGTTCAGGCAATGGTTGATGTTATTAGTATTCTCTAAAATCTATCAGACGCTAAATCGGGGTTGCCACGGTCGTGATTAATTGCACCTGTCAAACACTGCTTTTTATCGGCACGTGTTTCAAGGTTATTTCTAATATGAATGTAGTCATGTGAGTTTCTGATACTAACAATATATAAGATGGATATCAAGTTGGTTGCAGGCTTATTTGGTGCAAATAAGAGAAGTTAATAGCCATATATAAAAATAACTATTCTGAGTAGCAGCAATTTCGATAGAGTTTCTTAGCGATGTTGTTTTCGTCAAGATGTTGTAGGAATAAATATAGATTTGATAAGTTTAGTAATTTGCCTCGAGCAAATTTCATCACTTTTGCAATAGGCCCAATATTTTCTAGTTGTGAATGTGTCTCACTCTGTAGAAATATTTTATCTCATGCGAACAAATATAGTTAAAATATAGCTTGCAATTACAGAGAATTACATTCCCAGTTTGAGTGTAGATGGTGCACAATATGGTAATGCAACTATTGCAGTACAATATATTCGAACTTATGTCGCTACTGTTTCTCATCCTCTGGTTTCATTCAAACTGATTGAATAATACAAATTTATTGAATGCATACTTGAGATTCAATGTTACGAACAACATCACACAAAACAAGTTTAACAAGAGCAGGAAACCACTTTGCAATTATTCAGATCGTGCTCCACTTGTGGACATCTTATTCGAACCAATAACTGCAATGCACACATTTGTCCGGGAAATAACAGATATCGTTTTTGTAACCAATTTTAATCACTGTTCCAATTTTAATAAGATTCCAGGAGGACGTAGAAAGAATTTTAGACACCTCACACGCATGCTAATTTTGACGAATGAATTACAGACCTTACAAGGCACACTTGGGGCGAAAAGGACATCTATCGTTTCTGGAATTGTCATCGATATGCTGCAGTGATCGCTGGGAATTTCTCGGGATGTGACAGATAATTTCTTGTGAACTATTAATTTAGAATATAGTGTCGAATGTGCTATAGTCAACATGAATTGAGCCAAGCTCATCTGCATGAAAGTGGGACAAATGCTGTTTAAATGCTCCATAAATTATTTTGCCTTGCCTATAAGGTTTGGAATGAACGAAATGGCCATTGTTGATTTTCCACACTATTACAATACCGAAGATGACATGTAGACCTCCCACATTTGCCTTACGTTCGCCACTACGAACGTAACAGAACGCACACAAAACCAAGAGAAGCATTCAAACCCGTTTGACCTTCAGTAAAAACTGTTGAAGTATTACCGATCCGATGTGGACATTATATTACATTACTTTGGAAAATGTCATGAATTATTTCTGGACGACAGACACATTAATCCTTTGCAGGAACTTTGTACCATCACTAAAGCATGTTGATTAGTCCCTCGAAAGAAGTTCATGCTTGTGAACAAACCAGTCATAATTTCCACTCATTCCTATTTCAAGGTCACCCGTCGAGTTCGGTGCAGTAAAACATAATGAGGTTTTCTCTGGATTTCTGGGATTTACAAGACTTCGAGGTCGTGTACGAATTTCATGGGTGTTTATATTAGAGATGATCTAGATGATTCCAAGTAGTATGAATCTGGCGCTTTCATCCCAATGGCCCATTTGGAGGCCTTTTCATCGGTCCTAGCCTCTACCCACATTGAGAAATTAGCCCCTGTGTGAGAAGTGACTGTTGTCGACTATTGAATGACATATATGCATTAGTAAATACCAAAGCTATGTTTAAAACGACCGATTACCCTGATACATATGATCTAGTTGAGCGAGGTAATGCTATACTAAATAATAGGCTATGTCCGTATCAGTCCTCCAAGGAGACTCGGAAAAATCAATTCGCTTATATGTCTTTTGCCAATAACAGTAGCAGTATGGAGGCAACCTTTCTTCATGATGTATGGTCGGGACTATCCTTAGCATATCGATGTGGAATTGTCGTAGCTGCACGAACATATTTAGGGATAGACGAATATAAAACAGATGTCCTGACACAATTTCATGAAACATTTACTGAAACATTTACTCGTGTCAAACAAACTATTGAATGAGCTCAGCAACGACGGAAAATTTCAAATTACCAAACTGCCAAAGTGCCTGTATTGACTGTTCAGTATACTGACCCAAGGCCCCCGCCACAGATATCATTTTCTGTATCGTTTCTAGAGGCATCAAGTGGCAATGAAAATCACTATGACAGTGATACGGAGATTAAAAAGAATTATGAATAGCCAGAAGCTCGGAATATTGTGCAAATACCTGACATTTTGTATCAGAATGTCTATGGTGGGAGGTCATCAAGTCAGGTGCAAGAATAATGGAAAGAACAGAGACTTTATAGACGGTTCCTCTTTACCTCATCCAGGGCTTGAATGAAAACTACAGTCGCTGAAAACGTAGTGCTAGCATAACAAAATGGTGACTTCATTGGATTTAACATATTCTCATAAGGAATTAAATAAGAATATCTCCAAGTGCATCAATTGATAAAGACCACTGTTTAATTCTGTTATATCATATTTTTCTACAATTACCTCTTTTACTACTTCGTTAATATCGATTGTGTTTTTCTGTGTTCCTTTTGTGCCATTTTGCACATAGGTAAATTAATGAACTTCCAGACAATGGTTGCAAACATTGGCGTGTGTAAATATGCAAGTAATAGGAAATGAATATAAAAACCCACAGAAAATTGATTAGATGACAGAATCTCATGAGACTGAGATGATGAGGCATTAAATGTAAATGACCACTGGTAAGCTGTTTTTACAATTCTTGTAGTGAGAACTCTAGTACGTTTCATATATTTGTGTTGCCAATTGCAGTGAGTGTGAAAGTGTATTTGGTTTTCTGTTTGATTTTAATTAGACATATTGTAGATGTTAATATTTAGAGGTAAATGGCTGATTATTTTTAATTGCTGGTTTTACTGATCTTTTATGCATTACTGATGTCCATGCTGTGATAATGACTTTGCATAGAACCTTGGAGAATAAATTTACTTTCTCATGTACCATGACTGATGAGAGGCATTTCTTGGGGTACATGGTATGTCACGATGCGTTAGACCCAAGCTAATTATGAAACTAATGTGGGCATGATCTGAGATTAGGGTCTCCGAAACTTGGGGCAGTAAAATTTAAAATATATGAGAATTTAGATCGGGTTAGATATAGAAAATAGATGTGTAATACGTTCATTGTTAGATCCATAGATGTGAAATAACATATAAAAATAAGAAGAATATACTTACTGAGGTCATGATATCAGGGGCAATTGTAAACGTGAGAAATAAAACCTCCTCGACACAAACACACATATATAACGTAGGATCCCAGCTAATATTGCTAAATTTGTAGAAATTATTGGACTGTTTGTCATTTATGGCTTAGTTTTACAGCAAATGTTTAAACCATACATTGGAAACTATATAGCGAAACAAACCGAGTTGCAAAGAAAACATGGTGTATCACGAGGTCTACGCTTTTTAATTTAATGAATATTGATTGATTGACTGCCATTCTAAGTTCCTAACATTCATTCCTAAGAATTAGATGAACTTCTTGGGAATCGCAATTCATAGTACATTTTCTTATTGCACTGAATATACCCAAGGACGAAAGTATATATCGTCTACAAATAAACAGTCACACATACAAACCCGTAAATAATTTTTCACAATTTCATGGGCAAATGTAACAATGCACCCAGTTGTGATCAGCTCGGGGCGAGGTTTCTTTGAGATAATCGGAAAAAAAGATGTCACACAACATCCCACTGGAGGCACAAAACTTGTACGCCGATTACTGGCACTCGTGTTTGCTGTAACGTAACATTTTGCTACTAAATCGTTCAGCTACACTAAGAAGTAAACTTAGAATTAAGGTTGACATCTAACGGATATACTGTTGATACAAGAAACCCACATGGCTATACCTAAACTGGGAATAACCTTCAAATATTTCCTATGCAATGAAATATGTGGTAGGTCAAAAATATTAATGCTCTACTCACACTCAAATAGTTGTCAAGGAATACTTATTTCGTAAAGTAGGTCCAGCCTTGGATGCAATCAAAGTAGACTGTAAAGGTGAATAGCATGCCCCTGACCCGTTGAACGCTTTCCACTTCTTCGATTATATGATTCGTGTGATCTAATAATAAAACTCATTACAGTGCATGAAATAGACCATAGGAAAATCCATTTTTCAAATAGTATTTATAAGCTCGAATAAATTCCTTTTAGAGAATGACAAACGAGGATTATATATTAGCACACTTCAGAGATTGAGATGGTAGTGAAAATGTGGCACCTTGCAATTTTATGATAGTTTCGAGAACATTAAAATAATAATGGAAACGGGGAGAATCATATAGATAAGAAGAACCAAAAATACTATCATCATCAGCAAAAGCCGCGAAAATGATACAATTTGCCTTGTTTTTAAGGATGAAATTAAAACAACAAGAAGGTATAGAACAAACCAAGTACAATACAGTTTGAGAAAATGTAACAGTGGATAATGATGCACTGCATCGATCATTTGACGCTCAATCTCGAAAATATTTGCTTACTCTCAGAAATATTTCACTACATTTCATTTCTCTAACCAACAGTTTATTTTGACCTACCAGGATTATTTTAGACTGGGCTTGACATCTTACTGATAGGCTTCACTAAACGAAAGCCCATATCACGATTTATACTGCAGCAGTAATTCAGTTGCTAGAACATCGGACACGTAATGCAAGGATCACGGATTTAACTGCTAAATTCGATACAAGCCCATGAAAACCAAGGTAGGTTGCATCAATTCTTCTTTTGGGAAAGCAATCAGGTCTAATTTCCTCAGCCTATTGAAACCAATATTGTACTGCATGTACCAAAAACAACCACTGAAGCAGCCTCCATCAAAAGCAGCAATAAAGCTCAGTATATGAATGGAAAATGTTCTTGCACCTTATGAAAGAAAGTAACACTGACGATCACTCCGGATGGTTATAGAGAATTATGACAATATACATCATTTTCATGACATTTCCAAGTTGGATTTCAAACGTGCATTAAATATAATCACTGACAATATAACGGTCCACATTTACTCCCCCCTGCATGGGCTATCTTCTTAAACGATGTCATTTTTTAACATTATTTTCAGAAAGTTTTCTGTCAAACTGAATTATATAGATACTTGATCAATTTGTTTTCCTTTCTTCATGCTTTGCTTATTTCTGACGTTACTTTTATGAGCACCCCAAAAAATATGATGGCGACAGCCGCTGATTATGATATATTCGCTGCATACTCACTTTCTCCTTTTTTTCTCCATTATTCCCGAATAAACCTATGTTTGCTTTATCCCAATGTGTCACCTAAAGCTTATGTCTTTAGTACCATATTTTCTGCTATCATTGTTTATTGAGTATTTTTTTTTTCTTCAGATTTATTCAAATCCTTGTTCATTATTCTTTAATATAAACACGATTGTGATCTGAAAATATTTCTAACGATAACTAGAGTGATTGAAAAGAAGGCTTCAAAGAGGTTGAAAGACACAACGTTGACATTTCTGGTCTGTTTGATGGCGTCAGGTTCAGGCAATAGTTCATGCAATCAGTATTCTCTAAAATCTATCAGGAGCTAAATCGGGGTTGCTCACATTCGTGATTAATTGTACTGGTCAAACAGTGCTCTATATCGGATACGTGTTTCAAGGTTATTTCTAATTTGAACGTAGTCATGTGAGTTCCTGATACTAAAAATATATAAGCTGGATATCAAGCTTGTTGCAAGCTTATTTGGTGCAAATTAAAGCAGCTAATAGCCAGATATAAAAATAACTATTCTGAGTAGCAGTGATGTCGATAGAGTTTCTTAACTATGTTGTTTTCGTCAAGATGTTTTGCATTAAATATAGATTTAATAAGTTTGGTGATTTGCCTCGAGTAAAGTTCATTACTTTAACAATATGCCCAAAATGTTCCAATTGTGAATGTGTCTCCTTCAGTAGAAATATTTTATATCATGTGAACAAATATATTTTAAATATAGTTTGCAATTACAGCGAATACATTCAAAGTTTCCGTCTGGCACTAACTAAAATTTTGAGTGTATACGCTGCACAATATAGTTCTACAACTATTGCTGTACAATATGTTTGAACTTACGTTGCTTCTTTTGCTAATCCTATTATTTCATTCATATTGTTTCGATAAATAGAAATTGATTGAATACATAAAAGAGATGCGATTTTACTAACAGCATCACAAAAAACAAGTTAAGCAAGAACAGAGAACCGCTTTCGAATAATTCAGATCGTGCTTCGCTTGTGGACATCTTATTCGAACCAATAACTCCAAGGCACACATTTGCCCAGGAAATAAAAGATTTCGCTTTTGTAACCAAATCGTAGACTTTGACCATCAATACTACATCCAAATGTATGAGAATGAACAGAGGAAGAAAAAATATATGTCGATTTGATCCTTTTACTTAATGCACACACGAAACTGACACCCAAATCCCAAACTTCTAAGTAGCTCATAGGGCTTGCGAGAAGAGAATATAAAAACCTAGTTTTTTTGTCATTGTCCCAAATTTTAATAAGATTGCAGGAGGACGTGGAAAAGTTTAAGGCACCTCAAACTCATGCTGATTTTGCCAAATTTATTTCAGAACTTACCGAGCATATTTGGGGCGAAAGGACATCCAGCGTTACTGGGATTGACAGCGATATGCTACAGTGATGGCTGGAATTTCTCGGGATGCAACCGATAATTTTTGTGAAATGTTATTCAGAATGTCCGTTAGTCAACATGAATTGAGCCAAGCGCATCTGCATGAAAGTGGGATCAATACAGTTTAAAGGCTTGATAAGTTATTTTGCACTGAAAGAAATGGCCAACGTTTATTAGCCACACTATTACAATACCGAAGATAACATGTAGTTCTCCAGCATTTCCCTTACGTTCGCCACTACTATCCTGAGATAACGCACATAAAACAAAGAAAATCATTCTACGCTAGGTACAAAACTTACTCTTCATACCCGTTTAACTTGCAGTAAGAACCGTTTAAGTACTGCCGATCCGATGTGGACATTTTAAACTATTACTTTGAAAACTTCCAAGAATTATTTCTGGATCACAGACACATTGATCCTTTGCAGGAAACCTTTGCAATCACTAAAACATGTTGATTAGTCTCTAGAAAGAAGTCCATTCTGGAGAACAAACCAGTCATAATTTCATCTCAATCCTATTTCTAGGTCAGCCGTCGAGTTCGGTGGAGTAAGAGAAAATGAGGTTATCTGTGAATTTCTGGGATTTACAGAACTTCAAGATCGTGTACGAGTTTCATTGGTGCTTATTTTAGAGACGATCTAGATGATTACTGCTAGTATGAAACTGGTTCTTTCATCCCAATGGCCCATTGTGAGGCCCTTCCACCGATCCTGGCCCCTACCTACTATGAGAATTTAGACCTTGTGAAAGACTAGTAACTTTTTAATCCAGGCGCTATATCATCGCCGCCAGTGAATGTTTTAAAACCGGAACTTTAAGTCTAATAAAAGAAAACTTCTTTTCTCCACCTCGAGCACAAGTTCCAGTATTCTCTGCTCGTCCATTACGTGTGTGAACTCAAGAGAGATGAGTAGTACTTGTTTTTGCACGCCATCGCACTCAATATGAAGAGATGGTTGTAATAAAAAGAAGTAAAATTATTCAATGGCGTCACGGTAAAAGGAAATGTGCCGATTCTTGTGATAACAGCAAAGTACTTTCTAGTCATCGATTTTCCAGCACAAGCAATACTTAAACCGTCCAAGCATGGTGACAGAACCGTGTTTCCAAACTCATTTCTTGCACTAATCACTGTCCCTGCTGGATCCGAAAAAAACCTTAACTGTTGCTGGATATAGCTTTACGATGGCTAACCCGGTATGGGTTGTGTGCAATTGCACCAGCGACTGATTATCAGCCGTGTTATATTGTTTCGAAAGATTTTCAAAAACTGTTAAGTAACGAAAGATCGGTGAGAAATGGCAACAACGCTTCCGTCAATTTATTTCCCAACACTGACAAAGTCACTGCAGTTAATGACTTGGATGGAAATACATTCAATCTTGAGGTGTACGACGATGTGACGCTTGAAAATCAATTCAATCCCGCACAAATAGTTTCACGAAACCGGCAGAAAAAAAGAACAGACATCATCTATTTCACTCTTTGATAGCCCATGTGAATAAAGTGATCCGTGGCAGCTGTAATATGTTGATGATATTTTGTGGCATTGATACGCATGGTCTTGGGAATATTTATTTAACTTGATGTGCCCCCGACAACTTATGTGATGAGTTTTGTGACATGTTTGCACAAATTCCCCGGACCCGTGTAGTTTTATCACCATTAATTGGACTGGAACTTGCAGTCGACGTGGTAAATATCGTGCGGGTCTGGATACGGATATCTCTCACGCGTCAATTTAACAATCGAACATCACAATCCTATAAAAGTGTCTGGCAGTGATGTTACTGGGGAGTATGAGAAGCAACACCATGAAGCCTCTCCTGAACAGTGTGAGTTGATTCAGAATGTGATACAAGGCAGCAATAAGGTCCAAGTCTCAACAGACAGCGCAGGATTACCTCACTGCCGGGCTTGAACAAACGCTTGCGCCACTGATTAAACTCACATAATTAAATTTCCAACCGTGGTGTGGAGATTAAAAAGGCCACAAAAGCCACGGTGAAACAGGTGACAGCACTAACGGGAAGAGAAGAAGAACCTGGTCCAAATCGTAAAATAGCTAAACGCACCAAGGCTATCAGAAAAATATCAAACGCAACTGCAGAGGTTATTACACGTTTGCCAGAGATGGTGTCTGAAGTCAAAGAAAAAGAAGACGTTGATAAACCTGTAGAGCGAACCGAATAAATAATCACCTCTGCCACCCGATTACATGTCATGGATGCATACACCAATACAAAATTGTATTGAAGAAGGTCGCCAGTGGATCAACAAGGACTCCATTCGTGCAAGTCTTAAAGTGCCCTTCAACTGGAAAGATTTAGTGATCAAAGGACCTTCAAAGGACGTAAAAATGTTTTGGTCAAGTGGGTATACACGGAATTTGCTGGGGTTATTAAAGCCTCTGGCAATGTGTTTAACGTTTGTAATAATATACTTAATTTGATGAAGCAAAAATGGTGATGAAACACTTCAAGTGATATAACGATTTATGTAACGTTTATAATAGTATACTTGATTTGATGAAGCAAAAAAGGTGATGAAACACTTCAAGTGATATAACGATTTATGAATCTTCTACACAAAACAGGAGAATATCTGCCAACCCATAAAACTACCAGGACAAAAGATATCGTGAATATCCACTAACCTTTGATACCACGACAGACAAATATTCGAATCGACGATAAATGCTTCTTATAATGAGGCAGAATGATATTCAGACAAAGTAGCAAAACTTGAGCCACACGTAATCCTCCACCAGTAAAAACACCAGAGGAAGAACAACCTGCACCATCATCTCTACCAGTAACATCAAAACTTACAAAGAAAAGGAAGAAGACGAACAATCTGGCTTGATAAGAGACCAGGTACAAAAATGGCGCCAGAAACGCACACCAAAGAAATGAGAGTGCCTCGGTGGCTTGTGTGACCCTAACGACATTGCTGATCGATTGGAAATACTTGTGGGATAAATTTGTATTTGCCTAACAATACACTCGAAGTAAGTCATTAATGAAGGTGGATCGATTTGACAGCGGTTGCTAACTAAAGATTTTATAGACGAAAACACAAATCGTGCATTGACTCGTTGAAGTTGTTCATGATGTATACAACACCCATAATGAGTTCTAATGAGACAATTCGTGTTGAGACAATTCATTTGTGTTTTCTATGGTGTTGCTATTGAACATCTCTCTGGCGCCTAGAACATAGAATCGATCAATGAGAAAATTCGACGAAGAATTTTTATGTTGACTAGCAAGGACTCTAAAGTTTCCATACGCGCTCATGAGCGCACACATAGCTCTGTCATCGCCATAAAATCTCAGATCTATGCAGTTTATACTGTACAGTCGTCAGTAAGATGAATTTTAGATTGGCCTGGTAACATTCCATGTGATTAAGGATCTTTGCGTGTGGGATATCATATAGCGCCTGATGCTGTGAGAAATACTTCAACGACCCAGATTAATTTAACTTGTGACGCCATCAGTGGTAGTTATAAAGTCAGGCCCGAATGGACAAGTGTAGTTGTTTATGGTTTCATTTTGTTTGGTTTTTGACCAACCGTGGATCCAGGTGATTTTATATCGATTACGCCCGCAGCACCAGTGTACCTTCCATGTCATAATAATCAGTTAACTCTTATTCGTTTCTCCTTTATAGATCAAGACGGTCACGTGACTGTGCTGCGGATTGAAATATTGGCGAAACAACTGTACATACGTTTTTGTCGTTTCAAATTACAGCGCAAGATAACGACCAGGTACAGAGTAAAACCATATTTGACAACGTAGAAGTGCCTGAGGTCGCATTGCTCTTAAATGGTCGTCCGATACCTTCTGAAGAAATTCGGCTTGACTATGCAGAAGCCATTTCTCATATTGCAAGTGTATATCACAATCTGTGGTCGTACATAGACCGGCTCCAGCGGTTGCAGAAGCTGCAGCGTTAGAGGCTGTCGGAACTGCATCTGGAATGGCTTTAATGTAGGCGCTTGGTGAAGAGGCCTTCCACTACCAGGAACGAATCGTGGAATACTCTGGGGCAGATGTTTTCTATTAATCGGTCGCAGAAGATCACATTGTTGATGGATGGAAGTTTTCCAAGCGACAATTAACCCATCTTGATTTACTCGCGAATGCAAAAGAAAAATCAATCAAAAATTTTTTGGGTGTTTTATATGCGACATGAACTTGCATCGATGGTGCTAGCTACGCGTGAAAGTGGCAATTTGGATTCATCAACAGTTCCTGGCACATACTGAGTTGCATACGTGGTACCACCTATACATAGTTTGTACTTTGACTCGTATGGACTTGCACCATTAATCGAAGTTGTTAATTATTTATACCGTGTCACTGGTGGATGTGGACGAAAACCTTTTTATTCAAATGTGCCAGTAAAACCTTAGTTGGATCTCCCCACGGGCGGTCATCTTGCCACTGAAGCGTTGCGCGCTCTAGAGGGTTCGCCAACACCGTAAGCCCTTATTGATTTCACAATAATGTACGTATAATATTATACAACAGTGTTTATTAATATTTAATATATAAAACTCTACTCTCTGTCACGGGGTTGATGTAAATCTGAGCCGATTTGCAACTAACGTGCCACGCCACCACACGTGGTAACGTCATGTTTCGAAATTATGGGTATATTAGTCCAAGAAGAAAAAAATGAGGAAATCACTGACATCTATACCTTAGCAAATGGTCGACATGTTTTCAGATCTGATGCCAATGGTTATATTGATATACCTAGACGTCACATCTTCAATGTTCGCCAATCCGGATCATACCTGTTTATTATAACTGGACGTTATAGTCCGTGAGGTCAAATGGTAATATTGATAAATGAAAAGCTGTGTCTTAGCCTTGATTTTGCAAGCCTGATATCATAGCTCAAAAAAGAACGATGATGAATTTTACACAGCTGCATTAAATAAATCATTAGTTGCTGGAGATGAAATTTAGTTCAAAGAACTCAACATTAATCCTGACGGCCACTTAGCCGTTTTTGGTGTCTGTGTTTAAGATCATAATTTATCATTATTATATACGTAACGGAATCTGACCGCGGTGAAGAAGTTGCAGAATTTACCGACGGGGTGCTGGACCAACTGGCAGGGGATGTTAACATCGATAACAATTGTGCTCACTTATCTGCATCAAACCGAAGTTACCAAAACCTCGTGTGAATTGCCGTATTATTTCGTTAAGTAGAAATTGTCATTTGGAACCAACCTGATATACCATATCCAACTCGAGGCCAGCTTGCGTGTGAAAATGCTTAAGCATTGACTGCAACACCATGTGTACGAACACTCCGTGATTATTTCTACAAAGGTGAAGTGGCATTCACCGGTGTATTTTAACTTCACCAGCGAATATTTCGCGCCAAGATTGACTCAGCTGAGATAAAATCTAGATTGTTATTTGACAAAATCGCACTTGTTCGGGTAAAAGTTATTTAGCAAAGACGATCGTTAGATATCACAGGTTTTGGCATAATCGCTGTGGTTTTGAAGGGGTGGGGGCGGGTGGGGGGGTGGGGGTGGGGGGCGGCCAGACCACCACAACGCACAATAGCAGGAGATTTAATTATTCCCATGGCAGAGGTCTTTAATAACTGCATAACAATTGAGCCAGTAAAAATCAATAACTAGTTAGAAGTGCGTGTGCGTATTGCGTCTGCTAGTGATGACGAAACCGGACAAGTTCTGCCTGTAGTGCAATTAAAATACGCGATTGTAGTATTAATCGAAGAACTATGACATAGTCTCATTATTGCCGTCGTGAAAAAAAAATAATAGAAGCAGAACAACGGCTGCGTAATGAAATCGCCAAGAGAACAGCGCTTATCTGCAAATACAAACGCGCGTGTTCTGCTGAGGCAGCAACCGTTTGTCTTGGTTTGACTAGAATCACGACAACATTAACCATTTTAGGTACACCAGTCGGAATTATTGTTACAGCTATCGAGTAGTGCGAACAAGTTCATTGCGATGCGACTTTATTCACGAGTAGTCGTCGATTCCGAATTACTTGCGGTCAATACGATCAGTAAATTGTACTCGGTAACAATCGAGGATAAAATAATCAGTGCGGCTGAGTTTGAGATTTTACTGGCGGAAATGGAAAATCACAGATAGTTTCTAGCTCAAATAAGAAAAAGCGCGGATTCAAATTTTGTTATATATTTTAATGTCAGCATGATTTTCTTTCGTTTCTACAATCACTGCAGAGTAGTATAAAGCTGGGGCTGTTAGTCCCACTGGCCCTCTTTGCATGCATTTTTATCCGGACGAGACTCTACGCGCTATGACTGAAACAGGTTTCTGCTTGCATGAGTGATGTCAAAATTAAAAGTAAACAAAAGACAATGCTCACTTAGGGGCTAATTTGTCTTGGTTGGTAGAGGAGAGGACAAGAGGAAAGGCCAAAAAGTGGGTCAGTGGGTCAATAGCCCCAATTTCATACTACTTCCCTTCAACGAAAGTTGAAAATCTTTTCTCAGAGAAGTTGTAACAGGAAACGTACCAACGAGGACTGAGGTTATAAAGACAACGATGCAATGTGATAAAATTTAGGACCGCAAGTACTGATGGACATAAAACCTCTTAACCCACGTGATAATTTGAAGGACGAAGCAATGCGAAACTTCTTTTGTTCGACCTGGACGAATCTCAAGTTAAACAAATTTAAAACATCGATATGTGTACTTCGTATCATTGTGTATGCAAATATGTCAGTTTAACATTGTATTCCCTCTTGCAACTTTTAGGAGATTGAGTCCTTTACTTTGATACTGACAGCAACATGTACATCCATCGTTGTCATGGTAATCACCCAAAATTGAAGAGGACCGGTTAGGTGCATGGATGGATAAGCACCCAGAAGACACTAACGTCAATTTTGCTAACGGCGGCCCTATATATTAATGATACCATTACCGAGACCGATTAGGAAAAATTCATACTAAATGCAAAATCACACTCAACTTATCGACTGAGTCAAGTTTTTAATTTGTATTCTTTTAAGATCAAGACTTTCGCGTGAAAACATTATATCCACACACGATTGTATGTTTGCAAAACCACTTAAATCGTCAGTCGCCTTCAGAAAATGTTTATCAAATTATGTTCAATAAACTAGTGTGACTTCCACGTCACATCACCTTGCCGACCTAGAAGATGATGAATAATTCGACGCAGCAACGAAATGAGTGACTCGATAAGGAATGCTGTTAACGTGTGCCATACATCTCTTCTATCGAAAGTGACACATCACAACCTTTCAGCTTTACTTGCGAAAAGTTATGGTGTGCGTGTACCTACCTTCGGATCTTATCTATGTACTCGCAAACTATTTTGTATACCACTAGCTAATCGAGATGCACAAATGAAAGAAGAATACCCGTTTTCTATTCATCTCCCTGGCTTTGAAAGTGGACTCAGTTTATTCTAACAGTGGTCCAAAAAACCTGGATGCAATGCCAAGTACCAAATCATCAGCCAAAACAGGATGTTTCTATTCGGAACGAAGATAGAGCCTTAGCAAATATTTCTCCCATTTAGCTACATAAATTTTTGCATAAACCGGAACAAACTTCTTCCCATTAACTGTACTGACTTTAGTAATCAGCATTTTTCAATGCAAATAAACCAGAAGGCAGTGTTTCAGAGGCTTGATGTTGCTCATCATTTTGAAGAATATCGAGTGTATCTTGTCACATAAAACATATTTTTGAACTGAAGAGTTTAAATAAAAATCTGTTCATTCGGCGATATGCTCAGTTTGGCTTGAACAGTCTGAATCAACTGACCAACCTGGTGGACCTTCCCTTGGTACAGAACAGTTCTTCACAGGTATGAAAAGTTTCAGAGTAATATAAAGATACCTTGGCTTTTGATTTATTCGGAATCAAGTGGTGGTTAAACAGAATAAAAAGGAACAATATAAAATAATTTCAAGTAGCTTTTCTAGATCAAATCTTTCCTCCAAACCTCTATTACGATAAATTGATTTTGAATGGGGCTGATAATATTCCAAATCATTTAGCTGTCGTTCAGATTCAGACAATATACTGATATCGAGACATGACCACGACGACATTTCCTCTATCCACAGTTTATTTAAAAAAAACAATGTTTCTTGCAAAGTCAAAAGTTCTGATTTATTACAGTTTGATTTCTGAATAAAAACGTCAAGTATATTTTTCCTAGCGTCAGCATTGCATCTTCTGGTACATAAGCAGGCTGCAAAATTAATTGTTTATGAATCTGGATTCAAGAAATTGCTTATATATTTTTTATTCTGCCTAACAGGTGGCACAAAGTTGTTTATTTAAATATTTTGAATCCTCATTCAAGGAGAAGCCTCTACATTGTGATGTTTGGAAACTTTTACCACTGAAGTTCCGAAGACAGATTGCAGATCCATTAAAGAAGTGTTCCATGGCTAGTATCACTGTACCAATTGTTAATCTATAGGCCACAATGCCAACGTTTGTGGAAATAAATATACTTTCTATCTTGCTTCAGTATGTGCATCACACACCGTCATAGAGAGCAATGCCAGATTATCAGTTTGACGATGACAGAAACAGGTACTCCATTTCATTTCATTTGCTGAAACTAAATATTGGTGAGAGCTATCCAGTCACAAGAGACGTATTTTCAAAGATATGTACCACATGTTTTAAAAATAATAAAAAAATACAAAATACGGATTGGATATGAATTAACATAATCCCACATGTTGCCAAGAGACTTTGCGAAAAGCCTGACATTAACTACAACTCTCCCACAGTGCATCAATCACAGATAGTATTGTTGTTTATTTATAAATACAATGTTCCCTATACAATAAGCTGCTCTCCCCTTGGTTTTGTTCAATTTTGACGATTGTGCCTATAGCCAGCCTCAATATTTACAGTATTCTGTGATATAGCTTGTGACTGTACAAGTAACAAATGTGCTTGATCTCGATTTTCAAAAGCAGTTTATGAGACACTAAGCTTTATCTAATAAATTTGTACGTAAATGTTACTTTGCTGTATTAATTGTTGTTTTCATACATGTGCTTCCCTATCAAAATATTTTACGGAATAAAATGAATTGCTTCAAGTATAAGTTATGTTGTATTCATATTATCATTTATTGAACATTACATGAGTAGTATGGGATAAATCACATTTTATCATATTATGCAATAACCAGGTCAAAATTCAATGTACTAATTAAAACCTTTCTTTCTTCAAAAAGGAGAATTCATCCAAAATAAATTACTTTATGTTGTTTAGTAGAAACAAAATTTAACATCAGAGACAGGTGGACATGACCCAGTCTTATTATAAAGTATAAGATTTCGACTCTCTCCACTGATTGCAAATATACGAGATCTCTAATCCCCCCCCCCCCAGGTCAGTCATCCGTCCTCTTCCTAACACAACTAGAAAGCTTCCCTCCTGTTTGTAGTGAATGAAATTCATGAAATAAGCTAGCATGTCACAAAATTTAGTAGATCATAGATTCTAAGCTGTTATTCTGGATTTTGGATGTAATTTTGGGAATAATATACAGAACAATGCCACGATTAAGCTATAAATACAGCACTACAAATTTAAAACAGGGGAACAGTGTAAATTTGAAATGGAAATGTAGCTTTTACTAAAGGATTGTAAAAGAGACATCAGCAACATAGATAAAATGAGAAGAAGAAGTTCCATCTCCTTCCTTTAAACAAAATGTAGAGTCATAACCTCATCGGTCCAAGGACAGTTCAAGGGTACCTGTACTATATCAACTCTTATACGATCCAAAACCTAAGGTGAAGCAGTGTGCCTTCCCATCTGAAATAAAAGGGTTAAATATCTATATCATATTAATAAACAATAATTTACATTCGTCCTACACATGAGCTTAACATGGCTTTAAGTTAGGAGCAAAATATAATCATAAACCATGTATCTGCCTTTTAACCTTTAAAACGTTATTGTGACAAATTATTAAACTAGTTTTACTTTCCTGTTGTATCTAGATTCGAGCTAATATAATATTCCACACATCTTTATATTTTAACGAACAAAACACTCAAAATGTGAGTTATTATTATTTCTTGATATGTATGGTATAAGGGAAATAACTGAATGATACACATAAGGAGTGGTGTTTTTATTTCCTTCATTATATTATGCGTGTAATATAAATTAGCTAATTAAAGCGTGTATTAATTTATCTGCAATTAAATTAACCAAAAATAAATTATTGATAAAGTGAGAACCTAACATTCTGCCTTCGATATGTAGCGAGACCATAAGAGCGATTTAATTTTGAATTCTTTAGATGAGGAGGCTGCCCAATTTCGGACAGTTCATGTTCTCTAGACTGCCGGTATGTGTAGTACAATCTTGGGTAAACGTGCCTGTATGATTCGATGCTATTTTGGATTCTTGTCATGGGATGCACAGTTTTAAGAACAGAATGTACTTGAATGGAAGGAATGGGCAATATGTGACTAATATTTTGACAACTCAGGAATGTTTGGTCTTATACGTGTAAATTGCAACAGAAGCACTTTGACAGAAATAAATATAATTAATTGAAGGTCAATTAATGTTTATATAAAGAGGACATGGAAGTGTCAATGGGAAATGTTGACTTAAAGAAACTTTTCTGTCTGCTGTTATTCCTTCTACTTCTACAAGAGGAAACATAAACGAACTTATCCAAACAGCAAGAAAAAAATTCATTGCAAGAAAGTGTACAAAAAGGACAATTATTGCAGAACAATAAAATCGTGTGAATGAATACCTTGGATATTATAAATTAAATAAAGTTCTACCAGAATATCCTATATGATACTACTTGATCTACAGCAACTCACCCACTTTCCTTGAACCCAACAGTGTTCATTATCATGGCTTATGGCATGCCTTACAAGAACAAGATAATTGTAGAACTATTTAGGATTTTATTCACCATGACATAAGTTATTTGTGATTTTTTAAGTTTGTATGTTAGGGAAAAAATAAATTTTTTAAATTTACAAATCTTGGTGGTGTTCGGCATTGTGTTGTTGCTTAGTTTAATACCATACAGTCGTAATACATATATATATATATATATATATATATATATATATATATATATATATATATATATATATATATAGAGAGAGAGAGAGAGAGAGAGAGAGAGAGAGAGAGAGAGCATTATAAAAACTGAAATTCGAATGTTTTGGTTTTATCTTTGCTAATTCATTGCCACACAATTGTTCTTAATCTGCATTTTGGTATGTATAATTTGGCATAATATCTGACTGTACGCTGCGAAGACTTCAGATCAGCCCCTTGCCATCCCTGATCTAAGTAGTTTTGCGTGTGAAGTATCGTTTTAACATCGCGTTCTCTTGGGACACTTTTCCGGGTCTTTTTCTCACAGATAAGCCCACTAAGTACTTGCTACCAATTTTATAAATACAATGAAATTTAATTTTATTACACGAAAAGGTTATGAATATAGATTTACAATTCGCGATAATGTAATAGACATTTTTGCTGATTGAAAAATGTAAGCGTTTTGTTTTCTTTCTAAAAATTGAAGTGGTTTCTCAAATCAATTAAATGCAACATTGATCAAGCTAAAAACGCACTGCGTCTACTTTACCGAAAACAAATGGGTAATTCAGTTTTCCCATAGACCTGCATTTGCATCGTTTTGATCATACTATATTACCCACCTTGCTACTTGGGCTTTATGTTTATGAATTTGAAAGTATCACAATAACTGAAAATGTGCATATCAAAGTTTAAGAAAAATTCTAAATCTTATGAAAAGTTCTTTCATTTACATACTTTATCAAGAATTAGAAAGGAAACTTATTGATAAAATTATCAGCTCCCAAATGATAGAAATTTGAATTTATATTAGCAATGGCACATGAGTTTCACTATCTTCAGTTTCATATCTGATACTTTTTTTCTAGACCGATGCTTATAAATGGATAAATATCACGAGGGATACTCTAATAACTGTTCGGAAACCAAACCTCCTATATTATGAACTTATTGATAAAATGAATGGAACAAAATACATGATGGCATTAACTTTAAGAGACCTTTTTATTCAGGAATGGCATTCGTCAGTTACTCGATCCTCCGAGGGAACATTTTACTATCGTTTAAAAAAAGAACCGAATATGGAAAACTACCCAGTACTGTTACCTAAGGAATATGAATTTACCATTGATAAAGTTAGGACTTCCAATCACGGACTCCGGGTGAAATCGGTCGTAGGGACCTTCACAAAGAAACATATATGTTTCTAAAACCCTCTCTTGCAACATTACAGACCTTATGTGCTCTCCAAAACCTTGCCAAAGTTATGACTGTAAAACTCAATACAATATCATAAGTTCTGAGTCATTGTGGAATCATATATTTTTCATACTTTATAAAAATATGCTCATTTTCTCTTTTACAGGGTTTGTACTTTCGATGATAGTCATTGTATTCTGCCAGAATACTGTTATATATATGTACCCAAATTATCTCGTATTACATCCGAATACAAATTTTGCTCTGATTGTAAATGTTGACCAGTGATGTAATGTATATCTCCATACGCTAGTGACGTCACCTCAAAATTTTGTAGCAGTTGCGGTATACTCATTTGCCACTATGTGTAGTCACAGATTCAGTTTCATTAATAAAGTTCTCTTCTTTTCTGTGCTGTTCTGCTAGCCGTAATTTATATGTTCCAGTGTCTGTCATGATTTTGGCAGAAAAAATAAATTTCCAAATTTGAAATGAGTTTCGCTTTTATGGTTTCCTTCTAGTGTATAATTTATGTTTGGGATCGAAATTTTGCTCAGTATCCAATGTTGAGTGGTTTCAGTTTACTGGAGACAAAATTATGATAGTAAAGAAAGAAAACAACTGGTACTTCAACTTAATTTCCGTCTTGAAAGGGTCACCGCGACCTGCATTTGTCCTGCTTTACTAACGTTGATTCAGTATTTGTGCTTATGATCACATCGATCATTATATGAATTGGGTAAGGAACGTCATGTTGCATGCTTTTCATGCTAGGCCTCCCCTGTAGTGATTAATCAGTGTAATTATTGATGCATGTACTCCTAGCTGTGATTCCAAGGCTAATCAATACCTGCTGCTTTTTCATCCAACAATATATGGCATCTAGGATGGCCGATTAGAACTGCTTTTTTAGCACATTTTAAAACCACTGGTTAAAAACAAAATTAATAAACGAATCAACATTTGTCTGTTTGTTATCAACTTATTACCTATACTGGAGTATGAAAGAAAAGAAAGTCTTTTTCATAATTCTTTTGTGTCTTTTATGCCTGTGCCAGATGTGTAGGTGGGTGAGTTCATGAGTAAATATGTAGTAAGTGGTTTCAAATATGTAAATACAAATTCAGCTATATAGTTCAGATTCAAAGTATATAACATAAATAACATGACTGATAATTCAAATGTAAATATAAAATATTGCAAAAATATCTTTATCTTTAGTTAAAAATGGACCAAGATCACTGTAATCTCAAATTATTTTCTGCATTTACAATAGCCAATAGAGATTTTTGAAAAGATAGGTTAGTTACGTAATTGTTTGATTACACCTTGATTTGATATTCGTTTAGGACTCAGACCCCTAAGTTCTTGGCCAAATGTATCAGATACTGTAACATAGCGCCAAGAAAAGAGTTGAGGTGGGATTTGTCTTGCCGAATACGTGAAAAATTTCAAGTGCCAATTACGTTGGCATAACCGAGGTGGAATTTGTGCCAATTGCATCACATTTCCGCTCCGTTCGTGCGTGTGTCCCCTATCTCGCATTGTTGCAAGCTCGAATTCTAGTGGTTAGGAGGAGGGTGCTCAGTGACAGTCCGCACGTTATTTGTAACGGGTGCTCATGCATGTAACTAATTTGCATAGGACTGCATCAGATGTTCGGATGTTATAAACACTGGACTGGGGGCGCCATTACGATAGACGATCCAGCTTTCGGAGACGAGCTCCTTAACATCAGTGTCTGTCCTTGTTGTTAGAAAGTTTTATCTATTTAGCATATTGTGACGATAAAACTCATCGCACTCGAGTTTACTCTCACTTGCTACTTGCTGTTTAAAAGGATTCATCTTTCTCGCTTGGCAATGACAGTCACAATGAACTATCGGTCTTGGACGGTTTCCCTATACGCTGACGTGTACACGATTTGATACGTTTTTCCAAAGACCGACTGACAATTTGGTGTGTGGCTAAAAGTACAGTCTTGTGATGTTGGTAGGTGGTCACTTTCAAAAATGTTGATGCTCTCCAGATTGCAAGGATTCTTTCAGCACTCCAAAGTTCACCATCTGACTCGAGCAATAATTGAGAGTCAATCCTTTCACTTTATACCAGGTGTGCACTTCTCCTTAGGATTCCCGGTATTAGTAACCGAACTTTTTAGGACCAGCACTAGCAAAACTTGTCGTCAGGGTGCTCGTCCGTCCAGGCTCCTAAACGATATCCTTCGATAATAGGGTGACGGTGACCCAGGCGACCTATGTAGATGTAACTGTCCGTGTCAAATATAGCACACGATCTCCCAACAGTTCTAATGCTTCATACAGTTTTAAAAGAGCACGGGCTGTCACGTAAGCCGCAATGATGACATTTCCAAATTCGTCGGATTCTACAAAGTCCAATTCTTCTTCGTAGCTGACCAAGATCAAGTCCTCACAAACGACGTCCACGTGTTTCATGGCTTTAGTTTTGTCGTGAATCATCTGGAAGTAGCGAGAAGGTTCTGTCAAATACTCTGTCTTGGGTAAGCAAGGTCGTTGTGCCATTTTTCTTCCTGAAGCCACACACCCGAAGACCAAAAGACCTCTGGCTTCTTGTTTCAGTTTCAAAAAGGCATTCACGTAGTCTGCGAAAATGACTTTCTGAGTTTGGTCGTCCTTGTGGTATTCTTCTGTTTTAGTAAAGTGGTAAATTTCGTACACTTCTAACAGTTTTTATCCCAGATCCAGAGCTTTAAACAATTCTATGCTAACCCACGTTCCTGTCAAGTCGCGTTCTTCCTGCGAGTGGTGACAAGTTTGGTCTTGGTTGCGCGTTTCGGCACAAGTACGGCACAAGAGAGACATCAGCTTTCCTTGGCAATGGTGAGGTAAAACGGGATGGTACAAGTCAGTGGGAGGCAAGACTTTGCACTTGATCAATCCTTCGTATTGTCTAATGTTGACCAGGTCGATGTGTTCCGATGTGTTCCGTCGGCAATTGCGGGTGCCTTGCGGTAAAGTGACAATTATATACGTTCAGATGGTCTTTTTGCCACCTTCGTTGCGAACGTGTTGTATCCATGTGTCTTGCTTGTCGCACAAGTAATGCAGCCAGCTTAGAGCTTTGACCGAGTATTGACGTTTGACAAAGTTTGTCGATTGAGGACTTCTGACAGCAAGGGTGTTTTCAGGCGTCAATCATTGACGGTACACTAAGGAACACGCTTTGGCAATGGTGCAGACGTTTTTCAAAGGATCGACCCCTCCGTGCTCCATGAACAGTTCTCCACATGAAATTTTCCACAGCAACGCCGTAAAACGTCTACGTCGGAACAACAATACTTTAAAGGCACAATAGTGCAAAGTGTCTGTAATTTTATAAATTTTAAAGATCATGAAAATAATTAAATGTGTCAACTTACTAGCTGAAATAATTCACAAAAACCTAGAGTTTGTGAAGATTCAATTAGATAATTGAATAAAAAACGAGTGAAAATGAATTTTTATGGGGCCCGCTTTAACTGAAACTTGTAGGTCACGAACTGTTACGGAAACCACACGTGACCAAAAAAACGGATACGTCATCTTCGTCCAGTAGGCGGTTTATGAGTTACGTGGTTCTAATTTAAATATCTACTATAAACAAAAATGGCGGATGCACGAGAGTCATAAACGTAAACGTCACCCACGCTTGTCGCTTTCCGAGAAGAAACGTCGAAAAGCTGTCAAAGAAATCGAACGGAACCTATCAAGGATTAGTCTTGGGGACTAGTCTGTTCGATAGAGAGCATTCCAATTGTCATTCTACTGAAAACAATGATTTAACAAATGCAATGCTGATAATGGACACTATTAAAACTGTGCCAGCAATTGATTTCCCACTTCATACTTTTCTTAGTTTCAGTTACAAAAAAATAATACCTTGAATTTCACTCTCTCAGTACCTTAACTGTGCCACCTGATGCATGGAAAAAAATCATAATTTGAACTGTCATTGTTTTGGTTAGGCAAAAAAGTTCCAGTATACTATGCTGGCTACCCCAATAATCATAGTTGTTTTTCCCCCCTCTCAATACTTAGAGGACCAGTGATTGTAAATTTTGAAATTGTGTCTACATACACCATAAGCTTTTTTGATGCAGTTTATAGCTATGTCCCACATCCAGTTCTTGCTAACACCCTGTTCCCGTCTATGCACTTAGCTCATGATGAATGCACGTAGGACATATTTAATTTGAAAACAAAATACTGAGAGAACAGGGTTGAAGTTTTTTTTTGACACTTCTGGAATTTAATTAAAACTTTATTCATCAGGACTGGTGATAGAACTTATCTTCGATTTAATTCACAATACTGTAAGTTCTTTTCAAATTTTCATTTTTATTCTGGGATATTAAATGATTTGTAGATTTTTAAAAAAACTTGTTGGTTTTCTCTCTTACCTCTTATAAAAAATTTTCAATTGGAAAGCTGTTTCTGTTTTGATGATTGCTCTTCATGCACTTTTAACTTATTTTATCTACCTTTTTTCACGGTTGCCAAGGAAAATAAAAATATGGCTTCATTGCAATGGTCCAAAGATATCGTGAACCAGTTTGGCTTTCGTGCAAGACTGCTAGCAGCTATGAACGATTTTTGGTGAGAATTCTGTCCTTGTATTTGAAACGTCTGCTACTGTATGATATTTTTGTATAAAACCAAAGATACAGTGCATAATCCTAATCGTCTGATTTATTTTAATATATATAGTTTATCCACATATATATATATATATATATATATATATATATATATATATATATATATATATATATATATATATATATATATATATATATATATATATATATATATATATATATATATATATATATATATATATATATATTCATCACCAGATCTTCTAAGTATGTAATCTATTAAAAAGTAATTCTTTTGAAATGTCAGAGTAATGTGGAATATTTATGGAATTTTGATCCCAGCAAAACTGCAATCCTGCCACATTAACCATTAGCCAAATCTACAATGTAGCTTTCGCTTGATGATATAAATCAAGTTGTCTTATACTCTATCAATATGGGGTTACCATGACAAAAGAGACCAGCTTTAGGTGCTATAAGTATTGATTGTGGTATTCTTTCAGAGTATCTGGAGGAGTGTCCTGCATCACATCACCAATACACATGAGTGGATCCTCTCACATGACCAAGGTATTAATAAATGCCTACATGAAAAATTGTTGTAGAATGAAGAGCAGACAAAACCTTTGCTTGATCCCAAGAAGGATGCCAAAGTGCTGGAAACCTTGGCACAGGTGCTCCTGGATCAAAGGTTCCTAAACAGGTTGGGGTATTACTTAAATTTCTGGTATGCCATTTCAGGATTGCAAAAACTGCATGGTATTTAAAAGAAAAATGTTAAGACTGCTTTAAATGTTTTTATTCTCAACTTAAGAATAATTCACTATATATATATATTTACCATTTGAAGATCTGAATAAGTTAACATTCATAAGATGTGTACACATGATATATGTACAGTGACTGTCCTTCTCAAGTCTTTGGTAAGTTCAGGTATAATACATGCACATTAAGTATAAACAATTTCATGACACTATCAAGAATCACTTCAGTAAAAAAAAATTTGTATGCAAAATTTACCAACAGTAATGATTATTTAATAACTGTATTAATCTATTAGCAGATTACAATTGACACATGTTACAAGATACACGTTTTTGATCTATGCAGAAGCACTGCTGAGCTTGAAGTTTTTTGTCAGCAGATCCTAATGTACTCTGCCAAGAGATTTTCATACATCCCTCTTGTGTACAGGATTAGGAATGAGCTAGCTGCGTTGGATCACAATATCCATAGTGGCAGAGGTGTAATAAGAATCAAAGAAGGGGAGAGAGTGTATGTTTGTCTCACTACAGGAAATTAGAAATAATGTTATATATTGATTGTACATTATGATCCCAGGTTGGACATCAAGCCAATAGAATATTATTCATATGTACAAGTCTTGAAAACTTTGTATTAGATACAAGTTATTTTGCAACAAGCGGAACACATTTTTTTTTTTTTTTGTGATAAGGAATCTTAATATTTTCATGCATACAGATCTTGTAATTAGTATTGTTATCATTCCAATAGATATTTATTTTGATTTGAGCAATGTAATTCTAATAATTAGATGCAATGGTATGTAGAGCACTTTCCCAGGGGACTGACACACTTTATTAACGATATATGGGGTTCGTGGAATTTCCTGAGGAGGTTTGTGGAAGATGCTGTCATCATGATGATTACTAGCTAATACCTGTTCATGAAAATATGTTCCCTTCTGAAGGAATGGGCAAGAATGCATCCTGTCTCACATAGTACTTTGTAGTTAGAACAAATAAGAACAAAAACAACCCCTCAACAATTCCTTCTTGGGAACTGGTTATGAGGCTCTAATATTCGGTGAAAAGTTAATATGGGTCAGCATGGGGATGCTTGTCACACAAATTAAGAAAATATAATTTTCTTTAAAAAAGGAATCATCGATGTTAAAACAAAAAAGCAGTAGAAGGTCCTTCTACCCTTTCAAGGAAAAGTAAACATATCCCCGCATCAGGGAGCTTATACAGAAAGCCCTCATCTGTCAACTTGACGGCAAGCAGAGTATGAGGAGGAGAAGAAAACTAAAGGAAGATGATCCCAGGAGAATTTTTAGAACCCTGGTGCCCCAAGAACTACCATCAACTCTAGTTTTGGTCAGTGAGAAGATCTCTCGATTTTAGTTATGTAAAATATGAAACAGTGCCTAATATATGGAAGTGTCTGCTAAGGCAGGTTACACTTCATATAATATTCTGCAAATATCAGTAGTTAAAAACAATGTATAATGCTGTATCTGCAGTTGCAGAAAACTTTTTGTATTGATTATTTAGGACCTTCTTGCTCACATTGGTGTTTTAAAAAAATCTGAATGAAAGCATTATTGTTTGATGCAATATTATGTGCAGTTACAACAAAACAAAGAATGAAGTCAGCTGTATTCATTTATATACAAATTCGTATATGAAGAAAGTGTTTAAGTTTATGCAAGCCTAGAGGGGATGAAGCCAATGTATTGTCCATCCATATATTTGTCACGTATCTGCCAAAACAGCAAGAGGGAATTACACGTCTCTGTCCAGACCCCAGCCTTCCATATTGCTGTAGTATGAATTGCCTATAGGCAGCATGTCTATTGGTGCTCATGAAGTCAACTTCATTGTTGAGGACAAAAACATCCCATCTGTACATCCTGGCCAAGACAAGTACAGCCTCATCAAGGATTAGAACTTGAAGATCCTGAAAAATTATTCCAATTTGTAATATGCTATTTCTAAAATGTAAAAAAAAAATATAGTTTAAAAAATAATAGGAACATGCACTTATTCAAATGTTATTCACCTTCCATCAGCAAATTCCACTGTAAAATACACATGGATCAAAACTGCACATGGTGTTAATTTTTCATGAGCACTGAGAGTTCCATCACAACTAGAACTGATATTAAGTGTAGTTTTATGTTAAGATGGACAGCTGAAAGGTTTTGGGGAGCATTTTTAGAAGTCAGAGACTCCTGCATTTGGATTAAATAGGAATGACTGACTGCAGATGAAGATAATATTTGCATAAGAATTTTATCCTTGTATCATCATCAGCTTAGTTTTGTTTAGTATAGTGAGGTACCCACACTGAAACCAGGTAATAAAAAGAATCTACTCGATGAGTAACAACTCTAAAAAAGAGTCCTCATCATTTGCATATGTATGCATGTCTGTTTTTGGACGGCATACAATTTTAAAATTCATTCATATTGGTTGCAAAGAAATAATCTAAGCAGATGTCTCATTTGGTAAGCAGTCTCGCTAAACGTTTTGAAACTTCTTACGTTAAATAAACTCTTAAACATATTAAGAATAATGCATTAAGAGACAGCATGCTTCTAAACAAAAGTTGATATATTCATTTCCGGCAAAAGTGATATGCAGAGCTGTCTCTCACAACACCTATTACATTTCTGTGGGCATCTCACTACATTTTCCACACACTTGCTTTCTTTCTGGATTGATATTAGCCTGAATACTATTGTTTGAAGATGTGCTAGCTTTGCTATATTTTTATCATTTGAATGACCCCACCCTGTATTACAGTAGTCTAAATAAGGTTCAGTGTAACTGTTGTAAAGTAGTTTTCTGCACCTTTCAGGGAGAAAATGTCTTATCCTACTGAGAAGCCATAAACTTGAATTAACTTCTTTACTGATATGTCTGATATGTTCAGTTCATGATAGGTTATTATCTACCTAAACACCAGGTAGTCTATCATGACAGACTATTTGCAAATTTTTATCCTTCCATGTCAGACATAGTTCATCACTACCAAGATTTGTTCTTTTCTGCCGTGTTGGGATAAGTAATATTTTAGTTTAACCGGTATTTACTACCATGCCATTGCATGTGCATCAGCTGTCCAGTTCGTTTGGGGCATCCTGTAAAGAAATTTCTAGTTCATACTTTGTGTTTTGGATGTCTGTCAATGTTGAGTCATCTGCATAGAGATCTGTAGATGAAATTGAGTCCCTTAGGAAAAGGTGGAAAGCCATTAATAAATAATATCATTAGTAATGGATCTAGAATTGAACCTTGTGGTACTCCAAATCTAATTGGTCCAGGTTCAGACAGAACAATATAAAAACATGTTGTGTTCTCTCACTTAAGTTTGAAGTAAACCATCCAGTGCCGTCACGAGGGTTGGTGTCAAATGGTGCAGTAACTCATGGTGACACCCCCATGGACCTCCTTCCTGCATAAAAATTCAAAAATTGTATAAACAGTCATGTGCGGTAACTCATGGTGTCACCAGCATGGACCTCCTTCCTGTATAAAAATTCAAAATTTTTATAGACAGTCATGTGCGGTAACTTATGGTGTCTCCGCCATGGACCTCCTTCCTGCATAAAAATTCAAACATTGTATAGACAGTCATTTTGATGTCACCCACTCTGATGGTGTCACCTGGTGTGGTCTGCACCCCCTAGTGATGCCACTGAAACCATCTAATTGTGCTTTCATCACATTGGTAAATTTTCAGTTTCTTCAAAAGAATTTCATGATCCACCATGTCAAAAACTTTCATGAAATCTACAAATACAAATCCTATTATTCTACCTTGATCAAGCATTTGAAGCCATTTATTAGCTAGAGAGATCAAGGCATCTCACATGAATGTTTATGTCTAAAGCCGGACTGATTAGTGTGTAACAGCACGTTTTTCATTAAATATGACATGAATGAGTCATGGGCATGTTTTTCCATCAATTTGGACAAGATTTGGTAGTGCTGAAATTGATAGTTATCAGTATCATTCTTAGAACCAGATTTGTGAATGGGCATTAGTTTTGCAGGTTTGCATAGTTTGGGGACAGATGAGGTTGCAATACCTAAACTGATTATGAATGTTATGCTGTCTAAAATAGCTGAGGCAGAAATTTTAATGAGTGGTGAACCAATCTGATCAAGTCCTTTAGCTATCTTGGTACCAAGTTTACTGAGACGTTTTTTAACAAAGTTTTTTTGATACTGGTGGGATAGAGAAACATATCACCTTAGGGATTTTGCTGCTGCAGAACCTTTCCAGTTCATTAAAGTTCTTTTCTATCACTGGTTCTTTTAACTTAGTGGCAATGTTGGTGCAAATATCATTGAAAACATTCAGTGACTTTGGTGTCATTTACCAGAAGTGAGTGAATTTTATTTGTCTGATCTTTGTGTGTTACCCCAATGAGTTCATTGAAGACTTTCCAAATGGAGTTTGTGTTGCTCTTTTTGTTTTCAAGCATTGATTGATAATTATTTATTTTAGCCTTTTTAATCATACTTGTTATTTTATTTGTCCATACTTTATGTTGTGTATGGCTTCTCATAGCCTTCAGTTGGTCTCGTGTCTTCATAGTATCTAGGATTTCAGTAGTAAATCAATTAAGTTGGATTTCATACTTTGCTCGATATACTTTCATTGGTGCATGCTTAGAGACTACATCCATAAATAAGTCAGTCCACGCCCTCAGAACTTCATCTATGTCATCAAAATTTTGGATTATATTTCCTTGGAACTTTATATAGGTCATTGAGAAATTGTTTTTTGCTACAATTTTGGAACAATCTATAAGTGATAGTTTTGTGTGTGTTTTGCCTGTTTCTCTTGCATTTAACCTTTCTTGTCACAAAAGTAGGATAGTGGTCACTAAGACCAATATTTGGTACATTAACGTAAACCACATTGTCTGGTAGGTTGGTATAAATGTGATTAATAATAGTGCTTGATATTTCTGTTACCCTTGTGGGCTCATTTACCGGCTGTACTAGGCCTAATGATTCATTAAATTCCATCCAGTTACTCCTTACTTGAATATTGAGTAGGTCCTTATTTACACTGCCAAATATATATGTTTCTTTCTCCCATGCAAGAACATTTTCTATTTGTTTCATAAAGTAATCATTCCAAATTGTTTTGGAGGAAGGTGGCCTGTAAATAAAACCAGCTTGGAATGATTTTGCATTATTTTGAGAAATTTCCACCGAAATACTCTCAATTTCATGGGATTCCAAGTCAGGTCGCCTTTCTGCATTTACATCTTCCCTAATGTATACAAGACTTCCCCATGCTGTCTCTCTGTCCCTGTGTAATGGTTGATTGTAGCTTTGACAGTGAAATAGATTATCATTGTGGTCAGCATTTCATTTGGTTTCAGTGAGTCCTAAAACATGTATATTATTTTCCTTGGAAGACAACATTAACTAAATCTGGTCTATTTTCCCCACTATACCTTGTACATTTAAGTGATCTATGTTAAAATCTTTTATATTTAGTTTCATATTAATTATATGTATGTCGTCATGTAATGGGGTACTCTATGAGATTGTCTTCATACTACTTTTGGTGTTATATAAGGTGGACATATAAATGAGGTGGCCTCTGTATTTTCTACGGTATCTGTGCATGGTCTTCCTTTATCAAATGATATTGGGGTGGTGTGGTGAGTAGCAACAAAAAGTAAAGCAGTTTAAACATACATTGTTTGGTAAAATAAATAATCCTACAAGTATGTATTTTCTAAGCTGTGCAAAACACTAATGACTTGTAGTACCAAACATTTTTCAATATGTATCAATACTTGCTTTGCAAGATATAAATAAACAATTACCTCATTCTTGTATGCATTGTTTGAACTATGTGTAGGTCATGGTCAGCTTTGTTTTCAGGCTTCACAGCATGTCTTCCTCCTTTTCCCCCTCTGGTTCCTGTTCCATGCCTCGTCCTTCCTCACCCTTCTTAAAAGGTTGCTCTGGTCTTAAGCTTGAAAGTGAGCTGATTTCAGTCTGGGTAATAACAAAGTTTCTACATCTGAGTTTATCATTCAGTGTGTATCTTCTCTATTACACATTATAATTGCTACTGTAGTTCAGTTGTCTCTCTAATGAATTTTAATATGAAAAAGTATACATAATTACTTATCAAATTTATAGAAATATAGTGCTAATTGAGAATGAGAAATTAATACATGCGAGGTTGTGATTTGATGGAAGTTTTCTGGGCTGGATCAGGTCAAGTAGGGTGGGGGGTCCAAAATTTAAAAAGGGTCCCTACTTTCCTCGAATGGGCACCAAAGAAAAGTCTAAGTGTCTATTAACTCGGTGTGCATAATATCCAACAAAGCTGCGCAAGAATAAAACGGTGGTCAGACTTCAAGTGACAAGTGACTGTACGTTTGTGTGTGTACATTTTTATGATCTGGCCCTGAGTTTTGGACCTGGATTCCATACTCCAGTCACTGATTTTAATAAAACTGTTATTTAAAACCTTGTGTATGTAAAGTTTTAACTTGGAGAAGCAGAACACGAATTATTTTCGCGTTGTTTGAAACGCTAATAAGATGAGCGTTAGGGGTCTATCTGGTTAGAATTTGCAAAATGATTAATGAAATTACTAAGTTTTGAGCATTTTTAAATATCGTAGATGCTTTTCATTTATAAAATTAAGTGGACGGGACATGACGGAGTGCGAATACCATGCAAGAAATCGCAAGAAAGAGTACTAGTGGGTTTTTGCAATACTGTACAAAGCAAGTTGATTTCAGTCATTCTCGTACCACAAAACTTTTAAATATAACAATGAAGTAGTTCTACATAAATTTCAATGTTTCCTCTCAAAATTAAAATTAGAAAGTAAAAGGACAAGGAGGAAAGGATAAGGACAAACGAATGAGATCAGAAGAAGATCGAACTCACCATTGTTGACATTTTGCGCGGTCTCGTAGCGTGGTTGTGTATTACGTCATCAACTTCAGTGTTTACAATATGGCATATAATTATGCAAATTTCGGTCACCGGAATAATGTGTGTTATTCGTTCGGGATCCGCCGATCACTGTCGAGCGGGAATTTAATATAGAGACGATAGATTCGTTACTCTACGTACGAAGATTTCAGAGAGCTCGTATTTCATTATGAGAACCTCTACTTACTTTATATTACCCCATAACTGCCTTTTAAGTAGTTTTAATCAGTTGATATAAATAAATGTCCCAACATTTTTGCAAGAAATTTCACACTCAGCAGCACTATTGTGCCTTTAACATTTCCTCCTGAAAGTCGAATGGGTCCAAGGCGTGAGAGTGGTACGAAGCATAGAAAGCTTCTCGTTGTTCGGTGCGCATATTGTCTGGGTCGTAGTAGTCAGCATCAGGTAAATGGTGCAGAACGGCGTGTTGATTGGCTTCGGTATTGAAAAATTGTCTTTGGTCATTTCTGTCATTCCAAACGTTTTAGGCATTCGGCTCAAAGGCGTGGCCAAGCAACTCATCGAATCTTTAAACTGCACTTGTCCCACTTGCATGGAAATGATTTCGGCTCCGTTCAAGGTGACTTTAGAACGCTCGCTACATTCTTTCGTATAGAATCTGAAAAGAAATTGTCCATCGTACCCCGAGTTATTGTGAGCTGTCACCGTGGCATGGCAATCTCCGTAATCTTCGACGTCATCTTGACTCAACGTCTCGTCAATAGGGTCAACGATCCATTGGGCAAAATTGGTCAGCGTGTTAGGTCCCCGAAAGATTTTTTTCACGTCCTACAGGAATCTTGCTGCAGTGAGAGCAATGACTAAAGATCGGTTCTTGGATACACTTCTTGCACGCTCGATGAGCCACGCAGAACTTAGGAATATGATTGCCAGTCTCTTGCATGCATTCGTAATCGATAAAGATGAAATTGTCTTTCTTCGGGTCATCTTCTTCCTCCTAGTGTTGGGGTTGGTATTTTTGAATGAAGCATTCGTTTTCCAAGTCCACGATTTGGTAACAAATGTGACATCTTTTCTTTCCTGAACGTACGTCAGCCATGGCATTATTGTTACTTATAACTTGTTCACAAGTAGGGCACAATCTCAGGAGTTGACAAGCACCTTTCCGCTGTGAGCCTTGCGTCTTCAGATGTTGCTTATAACAGGCAGGGCTGACAAAAGTGCGCTGACAAGCTAAGCAATGCCTCGTCGTTGTTCTTCGTCAAGACAGGGTTCAGAGGCCAAACATCCTGAGCATTTTGATCCACAATGTTTGTGTTGCTCTCGATTATTACAGCCATAGTCATATTTCTCACAGTAATAACCGTATCCCAGGAATGCGGTGATACTGGTAATGGCATCGAAATGTTCATCGAGATGATAGGCGTGAATGCATTTTCCGTCTTTGAAATCTTTGCCTCGAAGCAACAGAGATCCGCGCACTTCTTGAGGGTGTACTTTCAAGGTGCAGCGTGTATCCAAGACGTCTTGCAATTTTTGCATTTTATGAATGCCTCAGGGTGTGTCTTTGGATAGCCCCGCTTGCTGTAACAGGACTTCTGCTACTCCTTGTTTTTTTTTGGCTCGGTTCGATGTTTGAATAGTTCTCCAGGCTCTTTTCCATTCTGCCGTGTCGTTCTTGTCGGCATACAATCGTCCCACCACGATAGCCCTGGCTAAACACATCTTGTCTTGAGGGTTGTTAATTCGGACGAGGACTATTTTGATACTGCGAAGGGCGTCTACCAATAACACCTTTTTGCGTCTGGTCCCTTTGATAAGAGAAACGTGGGTCATGTACACTGTCGCTTTTCCATCGGTGATGCGAAATTTCTCGATGGATTGTTGCACGTGTTGAATCTTGTCGATGACTTCGGAAGGTGTCAATTTTGATGGGCTGCTAACCTAGATCCAAACGGGGGTTTTCGGATTGTCGTGATCAAGGGTAAGTCTCAAGCGATTGTATTCTTTGGCTTAACATTGTCGTCTCAGTATGGTTAACAAAGAATCCTACACATCGGCGATGAACCGCTCAGCTTTCTCCAGCTGTACGTTAGAGTTGAAATCTTTAAACTTAACCGTGTACATGTAGGCTGTGGTTCTAAATTTTCTAGAGGAGCGTTCATCCGTCTCTCGAATGTGGTAGTACTTTTCATTGTTTCCTGGTGGTGGACTTTGGTTTGGTGTAGACTCTTTGGGCCTGGATTCTGACTCACTCATCTCATCTTCAAAATGGCTTTCATGAATTCGAGTCAAGACTTCAGCTACTGTGCGAGGCGATAAGTCACGTTTCTGTCTCTTACTTTCTTCTCCTTTCTCCACGAAATGATCCGATCGTTTCATCTTCAGCGCAAAACATCAAATGACTACATTTTAAATGCCATGGTCCCCTATATATTAATGTCAGACCAGTGTCTTGCCTATATAAAGGGTCAGTGTCTTCCCTCCAAGTATTCATTTCACTCTCAATCCGACCAGAAAGATGGAAGAGCCAACACAGATCGAACTTCTGATCAGAGCTTTGCGAGGTGTAAATCGAAGGTTTTCTTCAGAGAAGCTGACGAACTACTCCCCCTCCTTTCGAAATAAAATTCAAGATACTTGCTATATCTGTCAGAAGAAAAGACATTGGTCCTCAGAGTGTCCAGACCGTCAAAAAAGCAAGACAGGTGTCAAAAGAGACAAAAGTCAAGATAAATATTATCATTATCAAGAGAAAGGACATTGGTCTTCAGACTGAAATAAGAAACAACAGGAGCGGGAGGAAGAGAGTGGTTCCGAAAAGGACGAAGATGTACCCTCCCAAAAGGAAGAACCCAGACACGTCCAGTAAGAAAAGAAAAGAAGACGAGAAGAAAGTGAGGAAGAAAAGAAAAAATCCGTGAAAGTGAAGAAACTCAAAAAGACATAAATGAAGAAGCCAATGAACTTTTTGAAGTGATGTGTTGTGATATTGGATTGTACATTTGTACCAGAATATAACAGACAGAAAGCGCAAGTGTCTCTTGGTTTTGATTTCTAGAATAAGGACCTACACTCACATACTCACACATGTTCCTCATGGGGAAAAAAATAATTTTGAGTTTCAATTGATTTTGGCAAATTAATACTATTTCTTTTCGAGAGAAGTGAGTGGCCTTGAAAAGGACCGTTGGGTGATTGTTTAATAAAAAACTCAGGAATGGGAAGTAATCAACTTTAACTGCCTTATGCCTTTTCCGCTTCCAAGACCTACTTTTGAATCTGGTCCTGTCGATGATTTCGTAGAAATCACTAGGGTGGGTATCTCAGGCGTAGGAGGTGTGTGGACACGGTTGGACGGTCTTTTCCTCTTTGGTCATAATAAAGAAGTCTGATACATTTCTTTCAGACTTCTTTACTCTGCCAAAATGTCTTAGAGTGCCGTCACCGTTTGACTTTCACCGTCCTCCTTCTCTCATAAGCTTTTTACTTCTCTACTTCTTATTCTTCTTCTTCCTGTCGGTTGCTTCCTGCCTCTTGTTCTTCTCGTTGTTGCTGTTGAAGGAGAAAGGCTTGTTCTGCTTCTTTCTGCTGCTGTAAAAATTTCTCCAATTCTTCTTTCTGTCTCTGTTTATAATCCTCGATGTGTGGTAAGGAGGGTGAAGGTGGCGAAGGTGCTTTTATCGGAACAAATTCTTGCGAATAAGAGAGAAAATCCACTAAATCCCAAGTAAAATTGGTCTCTTCTAGAAGGAGGTCCGTGTTTGCTTTGGTAGGCGATGCTATGTCATCACTTCTGGTCGCCTCGGCTGGTGCACCCCAATTCATCGTCTTGGTAGCTTCCTGCATGTTTTAACAATGTCACATTGATTCACTGCGCACAGACGCTAGCGCACCTATATAGGGAATGTGACGTCACAGGTAGCTCTCTTCAGATTGGAAGACAGACTCCGTCCTGTGACTGAAGTTTGTAACGCGTGTTAGGATTGGTGAAAAAACTCAATCTGTTTCGATCGGATCTTCCACAAAAAATAACGTCGGTTCACTTTATTCCCTTCACCTGTTCTCGTCACAAGATGTGGACTAACGTTGAATCGTCTACCCTCCTATCGTCGATGCTGTTCCACCAGGACTATCCCATGTATGTCAAATCATCATGGGCTATCACCCAGATCACTGATACAGCCCTTTGGAAAAGAATAATCGATGTGGAGAGGCAAGGCTATCTGAGTCTGAGGAGGGTCTTAATCTACGATCAAGAGGTCAGACAAAGCTTGAGGAAGAGAAGAAGATCCATCCAATGCCCTATATGTTAACGGAATGATGTTAACAAGAAACCAAAGGCCCTTTTCAGGGCCACTCCATTGCCTCGAAAAGATTTTGTCTCTCTTGTCTAAATTTTTTTTTAGTGGATTTTATATTTTATGTGTGATAAATGTAGATCCGCTCCATTGTCTCCAAAAGATATCTATTCTCTTTTTCCTAAAAGTATTTTTATATATTATGTGTGAGAGATTTATGTTCATAAATCTATGTGTGTGTCATATGTCTATGTCCCGCCCATCCCGTCCCGCCAAGCATTCTATCCAGTTCTATATCCCGCCCCGCCAAGCGTTATTATTTTTATAGTTTCACCACTGAACTAGCTAAACTTAACCGCTTGGCAGGGTGGGACATAACGTTATATTTTTTTTCCGCCGTTGCTGTTTGCTGTTTGGCCCGATTGAGGTCAGCCCTTTGGAACATTGTTGCCAATGTCCAGTAACGTTACGTCGCCCACCTGTTCCATTCCTATTGTCCCTATACAAACCCAACCTATGTTCCACTTTCCCTTTTCTTTATACAGTCCCAACCTTTTGTCCGTATAAATCTCCGTAAACGCTCCCGGGTGTGTGTCTTGTAATGCTAATTCCCATTGCCCGTAAAGTATCTCCCTTCACTACTTGTGTCAGTAGGATTGATATCTCAATGATGCCTCTTTCTAAGATCATTGACACAAAATACACTCTCGTATGTTTATTTCCATACATAGCGTCTTCTATTGCATGGTAACGGCATGTACCGCTCAAACATGGAAGATGATATAGTGTATCTGCCGTACAATGTATACTACCAGCAGGGTACTCGATCACTGAATCATACATGAATAAATTCTCTATCCACCTATCCAGCTGATCTTCTGGTCTTTTTATGTTGAATAACAATGTAAGTGAACCAAGATCAGTGCATACTTAAAGATGTTGCCCGTACAACTAATAATGCAGTTTATCTGTATTCAGCACGGCTAACAATGCTCTTCTTGTCACAAATTAACATGTTATATTGTTTTCCGAGAGTCTATTAAGAGTTCTGGCAATGTTTGAAAATTGCTTCACAAGTTTTCTACAATAAGAGCAAAGCCCTAGGAAACTCCTAACATACTTTATATTCTTTGGTGCTGGCCATTCTACCACCGCTATTATTTTATCGTATTCAGGTGAAGCACCATCCTCACTAACATCATACCCCAAGAAAGTAAATTGTTGTTGAAAGAACATACACTTTTAAGACAAGCCTTCAGATTTCTTCACGTTATCGTCTTGCACCTTGTCAAATTAAGTATATGAGACTTAAAGGTTTGGGGTACACTAGTATGTCTTCTATAGTTACTACGCATATCCCAAAACTGAGAATTCTTCAAGTTCTTTCCATCAAACAATCAAAGGTCACGGGACTGTTGCACCATCAACGTATCACACCTGTGAACTCCCATAATCTAATGTAGGTAATGGTTCACTCTCTTTGACAGTACAGTGCTATAATTGACGAGAATTACAACAGAAGCATGTGCATCTATTCCGTTTAGTAACCACAGCTACATGCCTACAACAAGTTGAGATAGTTGTCTTTTACCTTAATAATGCATATTGCTAACCTCTTGCTCCGTATCTGTTTTCATTGCAAGAGTCATACGATAGGGTTTTTTATTTATGGGTTTAGCATACCCTGTATCAATATTATGGTCAGCAAAAGTAGTATGCCTTATTTCATCTGGAGTTTTAGAGAACACATTCCGATGTGTTAATGAACCCTTTTCAGTTTCCCTTCTCATCTTTCATGAAGTGTCAGAACTTTTCTCAAACAGCTCCAACAGATGAAAAGGTTTGTTATCGTGATTTCACACTTATGTTCCTTATTTAAAGCAACCTTATTAACTCCGTCTTAGTTCACAAATTCAATGATTTCTAGAACTGCTACTACTGCATTTGTTTTTGGTTTTATTCATCGCATGCCTAAATTTATACTTCGCAATGGAGTTGCACCATTCATTGGATCCACTAAAACCTAAGATAAAAGAAGACCACTATCGTCTATCAGTTTTGTGGAAGGATCTAATATTTCTAATATCAAGTAACCGTTTCCTGGCATCAGTACTTCTGTTTAAGGAGGTATCTCAACATACGCCTCCCACAATTCTGCAACAAATATTAGGACTCTGATACCCCCATATTACTTTCTCTTTGCTACCTTGTCAACTGAAACAACTCTGATTCAACATAGCATCACGCTGATGTGCTTCAAGAAAATCTATACCCAAGATTCAATCGTGGTTTATGGGAGACAATAGCATATATTCTGGTACCAGAGTCAATTAACATGGTGAGAAGTCTGTCCTGTACCTTAGGCTGTACAAAACAACTTTCATTTCTACCCAATGTCCTAATTGCAATCTTTGCAGACGTTTTGAGTCCATCGAACATTGTTCGTTGATTCAACGGACTTTATTATCCATGTTTAGTTCTACTTCCTTCTCTTGCATCCTCCTTATTTAAAACTATTTCCCTAATTTGATTTATTCTTTTCTTGTCTCTGTTCTGACTGTGAAAACCATTTTTCAATCTCTGTTATTTTGATTAAAATATCATGTCCAGTCTTAATGTAATTAAAGCCACTCCAGTAACACTAATTTGTGTCATTATTCTCTCTTACTGAGGATTCAGTTTGTTTTATTTTCTTTATTTCATTGTACAATTCAAGAACTGTTCTTTGCAGCTCTTCAAACATTTTGTTTTGCGATTTCAAATGGGTTATAAAATTTCCAACAGTTCTATCTGCTCTAGCCCTCTGCCTATCAGCAATTATGTGTGCTTCCAGTCTCATTGCAATTTTCTAGAATGAGACCAACCGCACGTAAACGCGATCGCATTTATGAGTCCATCATAGCATCAACAAAATAATCAAAGGCTAACGTTGATGTTATATCATTGCAGGAGATTGGATAAGCTTTACCGGTTAATTTCGTTATAGACTCTGATAACTCAGTTAAACATTTCTTTTTTCAGGTGGCATTTTAACATATAAGAATACACCTCAGCAATTGACTGAGTCACAAATGGTACGCAAAACCTCTACTATGCTACATTAATCAAGCTTTTCAATATTTTTCAGTTCATTCAAAATGGCAAGTGCTGTACCAGTTAAACTACTTGCATAATAAAGTGATTTTGCAACATAATTAATTAATCTCAGCCATAAAACAAACCGAGAAAGGCAAACATCCAAATCATCAGTGGTATTAAAATGGTGAGGTTTGACACAAATATTGGAACTGCCTAAATGAATATCAAATATTTGTCTCTCTCGATTCGAGTTAAAACTCTCACCTTGACAGTACACATTCGTTGATGAGGCCAAATAATTGGCTTGTGTGCCATTATAATAGTGCAGCTTTATAAGGTCATGCCTTTTTCTAATACCTTTGCTGTCGGTGTTGTTTGCGTAACTCCATGTTCTGTGACCCACAATCTGACAGCTATAATTACACTCTACATCTGATCTATCTTCGGATTTCTTCACCAGACAATTTATATTCAGTGTCAGAAAGACTCTGCTGAACTTTAACTTCGAACCTACCTATTGATTGTTGATAGTTGTTCACATAGGTGCTCATTGGTATTATCAATATAATCATTTTCATCTGAATGAGAACTATTTGCAACCTGGCCATTAACTACACCTAAAACAATATTTGACTCGTTCATGTCAATTTATTTTATTTTTCAGTTACAACAGTAATACATAGATATCAGTATGGTTCGTTTGATTCGTTTTCGTAGCAAAGAGGAAAACCTAGTCGAGTCCTGAAATTACCCAGGTGTTCCTGCAAGGTGCTAATACCAGTTCAAACAGAACAACAGATCTACCCTATCAAAGAACAGCGAAATATGTTCCAACATGTAAGATGTCATCAACTATCAACAAACCTGGACATTCAAGCTTTATTTGGAAAGGACCCAAGTTTCAGTTGAAGATTGTCCTATAGGAGGTACCAATTATTAACCCGGACAGACTCTTCATAATTCTTAACTACTGTGCCTGAATGCATGGTTATAGGGGTTTCAAAGGTGTGGAGCCAGGGTAATATCAAAAGTGGTTATACTGTTGGATGGATTGTGGTTAAGTAATCAAAATTATGATCCAGCATATTTTGTATTATGGCTCTGTAGGTATTTGTTCTGCATATAATAGTCGCTTCAGTTTGGAAGGAGAAACAGGACCAGCAAAATAGATTTACCGGCCCGACGTTTCCACCAAACGCTAATATTTTTATATTTGCCGTTTTATCTTCAATTTTAAATACAAGTTTGGCTACTAATAAGCAATTAAATAGAACTATCTACAGAAAGCAGAGAAATGGACCTACCTCTTGATAATAAATATCAGCAACAACCAGTTTTATAGGCGGAAGATAGATAAATCATTTTTAATCTCAGAAGATGGTCTTTTATGCCCTTTTGTACTTCTGCTTCTTTCATTGTTTTTCGAGTTTTCTTGTTGTTTTAAAGCATGCCTGATCTCTTATAAAATACTTTATCGTTTGGCTCCTTTGGATGATATGCTATTTTTATAGAATTTGCATCCTGTTTCAATTCATATTTTGTTTGTGCGTGGGTCCTGCCAGTTTCAGTCGCACTTCCTGGGTAGCTGATGTACATTCACTCGATGGATCGGTATTATGACCAAACTGGAATGAATATATTTAACAACGCCTGTTTGACTAATTGCATTTATTTTTACCTTATCATTAGTAATTTTATATAAAAGAAATTGAACCCACTTTTGCGGGTTCGGAGCAAATAACCTAAAGCGATTCATAATCTAATTTTAGTGTTAGTCCTAACTCTAATAATGAAGCGGGGTTGAGAAGTATATTTTCCTTCGTCATCATCGATCCAGATATTGAATGATTATGGAAAACCTTCCCGTGAACAAAACATTGAACTATTCCTTTTCTTTCTTTCTAAACCTATATAGTTGTATATGAAACAGTCGAAGCCATCATCGTTCTGAACTGCTTGCAGTTTTGAATTTAAAACAAAAACAATCTTCTTATATTACCATCTTTCCGATCTTGAATGTTATACATGTTTGAAGAGTCGATTGCCAGCTTTAGACATATCTGAGGTTTATTGTTGCTGATATGCATGGTGGAATGGGTGCTTGGGGAACATTAACACCACTGTGTCACCATTTACAATATGTAAATGGCATTTTCGTTTTATCTTGCTTACGTTTCTTAAAAAAAAAAAACTCAAAAGCCCACGATTACATTTAATTCTGCTATACAAGTCTTTGGATGAGATAACTGTTAACTTTGGTTCAGCGTAGAGTTAAAGTTCTCAGCCATTTTGTCTAAATCATCAATATAACGATTAATGTTGTTATGTCTAATGAATATAAATATAAACGGCTTTTTACACTCGCCCGACATAGTTTGCTTTTTCTGCATTTTGAGTTGCGCAGAATATATGCTATCGTCTCCCATAATATTTTCAGCCACTGGTTAATAATCGCTGAAACTAATTGCCGTGTGATATTGCAAGAAGTTTTTCTTGGAGAATAATACAGACCTTGCACATTTCGATATCATAAGTTGGAAGCAGAAGTACCTGGAGAAAGGATCAATCATACATAGCAAATTCTAAACACCATCGTTTCATTTTGACAGGTTATTCGTTGACACGAGATCTGCATCAAAATATTCCTCATTGGAACAGACTAATACATTAGCTGTTGGGAATCTCTATGCTAAACTTATCTTTGGAAAGAAATCACATTTCTAGCTATCTTTTAACGAAACGCAAACTGGACTGGTCCGACGATGTAGTATTTTTGCCCACATCTTCTTTCTGACTTTTAGCTTACTCAAATAAAACCATTAGATATTGTCGACATTAGTTGCTACCTTTCCTATTTCAAAAAGTGACAGTACATTTGTTTTCAACTTCATACTTCAACAATATAAAACTAATAATTAGCTATTAGCTTTTAATAGTAGAAATTGTATTACTGTAATATAGATGTTATTCAAAAATGTTAAAGTGACGGAAGTAGACTAGAAATAAGACGGAAAGCCCTTTATATCGTTAACTGCATAGGATAGAATGAAATGAGTCATGGAAAACTTATAGAATGATCATACAAGAGTAAGAAATATCAATCAAAAATATTTACATAATGATTGTTGTCAGTATCATGCATATTTGGTTAAATTTAATAATTAGGTTATTCTCTTTTGGAGTTATATGTGAACAACATGTTCCTGAAAAGGAAAAGAGTGTTTGTGTGTGTGTGTGTGTGTTTGCGTGTGTGTGTGTGTGTGTGTGTGTGTGTGTGTGTGATTTGAATTTTTAACGTAGCTTTAGCAATTTTTCAGTCATTTCTCTAAGATGTTTGCAGTGTGGCAGTTTATAGTGATGTCTAGCACTGGGTCATCATGCCGCAGATATGTAGCATGATGTCCCACTCAGTTACATTATCCTGACACCAGGTCGACCAGTCCTAACACTTACCTCTTAATGCTGAGCACCACGCGAGACAGCTGCTAGTACGATTTTTATAAGTCTGTGGTATGACTCGGCCGGGGTTCGAACCTGCTACCTCAAAAAGAAGAAACATTACAATGTGTAACATTCAGTTAGTATGCAACATACTGTTTCTATATTACTGAAATTAAATAAACTCGTCGTTTCCCAACATTTTTTACAGTAAAAATAAATTTCAATAACATTTGTACTCCGACTTGACCGTTTTCCGTCTTATTTGTATTTTCTACCCACGTCTGAGATGAGTTTCTCCTTATAATCTAGAAACTGGTTACAACTTATATTTAGAATTTTACAAGCTTCCTTCCATTCCTTAAGGACATTGTTCTCATCCAGTCTTTGAAAATATCATCGAGAAAAGAATCGAATTTGTAACTTGTAGAAAACGTGATACCCTCATAATGCCTTCGATACTGGTGATCTTGGCATCCGTACCTGTGTTTTCGAGTTACCATTTCGATGTTATTCATTATGTGCTTTGCATATTCATCCTCAAACCAATGATGAACATGCCATGTACAATGTGTGTTTTGCATGATCTCTAGGCGTCTAATATATCACTACACTTGAATTCTCGCCTTTGCACGTGGCGCTAGGAAATGGCTAGAAATTTTTCTAACACAACATAAGGGAGGAGGGGTGTGTGTAAAGAATTTGCACTAAATCTTCCGTCCTCCTCCAAGACGGAGAAGGGGATTATTAATTTTACGATACTGATATTTCATGTGTGCTTTCATTATATGCTTTCCAAAAAGTCCCAATCACTGAACGGTGTTGGCAATGGTCGGCATGCATCGGTAAAAACAGTAGTAAAAGTATTCATAGCTTCCTATGGCTCAATAAAAACAAATATGCGTAACGCTGAGCAGGTCATACATCATACGTTTGCCCGAGACGATAATAACTGTAACGCTTACTACCTGGCACCAGTGCTATAGAATCTGTAGATCTAGCAATCATCTCAAAGAAAATATTTATCATCCAATTTAAATAAAGAAAATCTGAATTATTCAAAAGACTTAAATTGCAAGAGGAATAAAATTATTTATGCGAATGAAAACATTGGACAGCTAGCCAATGCTAGTTACTGCTGTTTGTAAGAGCCAGTAAGTCAAAGAGACGGAGAGAGAAAAGTGATAGAGAGATCTTTAATGCAATGTATCAGTCTACAAGTTCTGTTCTTCGTTAACAGATCCCTTTTATCCACTCTAACTAGCATTGCTTTATCCTGTAATCGGAATTTACTGAAACACCAACGACCCCAATATGCGCCAATATCATTTCTTGCTGGGTATTATCTAAGACCAAATGAGTACAATACCTTGGCGACATCCATGAGTTTTTACCTATAATAAAGGATAAGACAACATTATAACTCCCTTCCATGTCTCGCATGAATAAAGATGAACACGATTTCAAACTTTAAAAGCTATTAAAATGTACTGAATTTAATAACAGTCTGTTGTAAAGGCTCAATTATATATTCAAAAATTTCCTGTTGTGCATTTACTTCATTGACTCTATTGGAAATTTGATATAACCATTTAATGAATATTCATGAGCTCTATTTCAGTCAGCGATTTCCTTAAACGTCTTGCTTACAAATGCTATATTCTATTCAGGGAAGATATCGGAGTGAAATAAAAACAGCATAGTTTATTGTCACTAGAATTATAGTAGCATGCACATTGAGAACAAATATATAAATGTTGACTACAGTATAAGTCGTACGAATTACAACCAGCAGATATTTCACTTTTAATTTCTTTTTCAAAAAATACAAGTCTGCAATTCCCCTCGGTTTTGCCATTTTAGGAACCTCATAATTTTGATTAATGGATAGGATCCAATTAGTATTAATGTCACAATGGTCTGGAAGTACTACGACTGTGCATTTCGCACCGATACGACGGCCGTAGAGCATCAATCCACTTAGTTCTATTTCGACTATTGGTGCATGAGGTAGCCAAAACACTGTTTTGTACAACTGCCTCTTGTGAATGAAAAGATGCTGTCTATATGAAGGAAATTATTTAACTAATCATAGACATTGTTATTTGTCCTCTTAAGTTTACAATATAGTGACTGAAATATCCTTCTACAAAAGCAACCTAAACATCCCTTCCTAGTGGTCTTGCCCAAACATAACTGCGCATAGATGTGTTGCTTCTCCCTCTTAAGATATGAATGTAACAGCTGAATAGATCTTTCTCAGCAGGTCACCAATAGCAGCAGGTGCAGCAAAACCTAATATCAACAGGATCAGAAAAGTATAGAACAGATTGGGGTTTTTTCATCTTTTTCTGACATGGCGGTGGATTACCTTAACGTAACTCAAATTTTGGAAGAATTTATTTTTATAATATTTTTAATTTTAAAAATTATCAATGAAAGTGTATGGTATGTTCTTGATATTCATGCACTATGTTGGTGGTATGTAGGGTTTTAAGTCATGTGAATTACATCACAATGGGCAAAGAATATTTCCGGATTCTGCTAAAAAAAAGTCAAATATGCAAGTCAGTCAACAGTATAGAATACATTAACAGTTATTCTAGTCACAACATGTATTATTACGATATTAATAACTTTAAGAGTTATGTATGGTTATATTTGTTGCCCGTAGATTGATTTGTTTAGCTCACTACATTACTTGCATTTATTCCACTCCGAATATTCCATAATTCAGAAAGAAAATCCGACCCAGTGTGGTTTTGCTTTGATACTGTAGGGCAATCAAAACAAGTAGGTTATTGAGTTCCAAGACAACTAGGGGTAAAGCATGAGGCGCCGTAGCTGACAAAAGCTGGTCCAATGAGAAACTTGCAGTTGAAATTTCGATGTCGTATATCGAGAAATCCAATATCACGTGTTGGATCAAATTGCGTGTCCTTAAAGTTCCATTTTCTAGATCGAAACTTTAGATTATATATATTGAATTATACAGTGGTGGTTTAAAATTCTATTTCCTATGTCGACGTTTGACAGTGTATATTTTGAATTACACAGAGGTGGTTGAAATTTCAATATGATATGTCGAGAATCCTTAATTCACAGTAACTGTTTGTGATGAGTACTTAGATTTCATCTGCTGAATTTCACAGCAACGAGAAGCAGCCTCCTTGTTTAACAATAACGCGGTCCGTTCACGAGAGCGACCTCTAGCAAAACAATTCATAGTAATTCTTGACCTGTGAATGGTAACTTTCAAACTGTAAATGCATGAAATGTAATGGCGCCTCATAATTGAATACACGAATGATGTATCTTAATACTCGATATTATTTTGAATTGTTAAAGTGAACATTGTGTAATGTTACTTTTAACACCAACACATCATTTCACCATATAAAAATAGCAATTCTGACAAGCACAATAAAATGTCCTAACACCGCTGTGTAATGCAACAGATACAATCTAAAACCCCAACGTACGAACTTTCTGCTCAGTCAATGTGATTCAACGTCTTAAATTGAAACTCTCGACATATTACATTAAAATTTCAACAACCGCTGTGTAATTCAGAAGATACAATCTAAACACTCGACGTTGGACATCGAATTTCCAAACAGCGCTGTGTAATTCAACAGATGAAATCTTAATGCTCAACATATGAAATGGAACTTTCAACGTAAACTCTTTGACCAATACGTAAATTAGGAATTCTCGACGTATGACATTGAAATTTCAACCACCGCCGTGTAATTCAAACGAAAGAATCTAAAACCTCGACATAGAAAATATAACTTTCAACCACTACTGTTTAATTCAAGAGAAACAGTCTAAAATCTCGACCTAGATAATGGAACTTTAACGACAAGCATTTTTGATATAACACGAGAAACTGGAATTCTGGACATGTGACACTAAAATTTCAACGGCAATGTTTTGATTGGACCCGCTTTTGTCCGCTACGGCGCCTCATAGTAAAATAGACTACACAGGTTTATCCGATGGCAGGTTTCGAATCAAAGGCGCCGACAGAACAATTTGCTGGATGGATGTAGTGGTTAGCTCTTACATTATACGGATGTAGGCCCAAACATGTTTAGATGTGAAATCCGGAGGGGGGTGGGCACGCCCTTCGTCCCTATGTGCGTTCGCCCATAACTCGAATCCGCATCGTCTCAGTAAAGACTCCAGAAAGCTTAAAAGTGAGCCACTGCCGTTCCTAAAATCAAACCCATACATAGATTTATTTACAAAATACCACATCTATCTACAAATGTAACATGTATCACGTGTAACAGTACGCAAACGCCGCTTTTCAATATACATGTAAAATTAAAAATTTACTTTTCTTTCACAACTGGTCTTTAATTATCGAAAATGAAACTGCCCTCGGTGAAAGGTCTTATTTAAAATATTGGACTTTATTCACAACACGAATGATTGATATACCTGCTTTTAAATAAATTCCCTTCCTTTTCTTAGTGACACCAAAGGATCATACAAATAAAAGGATACGAAATATTTATTTCATTGACTGATACAGCATAACACTTATTAGTCTTTAGGGAATCGACAGAAAAAGTGTATTGATTATTCACACTAATTATTGGCCAATAGGGAATCGACAGAAAAAGTGTATTGATTATTCCACTAAACATACAAAGTCTCTGCAAGTAACAATTTCTTCTAATTGTTCTTCAATGATTCATTTTATAACTAGTTGCTACATCATCAAAACATGATACCATATGGGTGAGATTTATATATCCAGAAAGAAACAGTTTCCTAAAACCGGATCTTGTGTATTATGAAGTGCATGCTCAGATAAGTGGAAGAACAAATTATATAAGACTGGTAATTTCAATTTCCATGTCAGTCTGGAGGGCATTGAAATAACGTTTCCATGGTTACGTACTGACGAGATATGGTAGCATCCCTCAGATACAGTTCCCAAGGGTGAAATGGATATAAAGTTAGCAGCCTTGTTAGACTACTTGTGCAATATTGATGAAACAAGTATTAAATTGGCACGCGAATCTTAGAACAGGGTAAAAGTAAGTTATCTTTGTTGTAACCACAGTGTTTTTGCAGTACAAGATTATAATGACATAAAATTATATGAACACTAGTGGATGAACTTAGACATGTACCAAATGCAGTTGAAAATTATTAAACGAGCTGAATGATTAAAGACTCACAAAAAGATTAAACTGGTCAACATATTTCATAAATTTAATCTGACATAATCTCATTTGTAAGTGTTTAGTATGTCTAAATACTTGTGTTACTTAAGAAGAACCGCAAGAACAATGACATAAAGAACCGACTTTAAGTTACATTCGGATACTTTGGCCATTACAGCTCGATCTTATATTTTGTTATGCCGTCATTCGTTATATCACAGGGTGTCATTAAACTTATGAAATAGTGGAAAATATGATGTGGATATTTAGATCTAAATAACACAGAAGCTACGTGATATATTCATATATTTAAAGCAAATGTTACATATAAAAGAAACACCGAAAGTGTTTACAGAGACTTTGTACGTAATTATTCCTGTTGATGTCACAGTCTTTCTCATAAACACCAAACTGTGGCGTCATTATGTCAGAAATTGCAAAACGGATCACAGTTTCAAAGTCAAGCCATGACGTTACACGCACTTGATGTTTAATTAATCTGTTTTTGGTGTACATGCAATTGAAAAGGAAGTTAATATACAACAATATTCGACCGTTATCAAAGATCATGGTAGAGATTTTAATTTAGTTAACTCACTATATACCTTACAAGGAATTCCTCTGGCATCATTATTAAGTGTTTATTTCAATAACATATATCTCGAAAATAAAACGCACCAATGTTTTCATCACTTTCTGTTTCATAGATAGTATTTATTACTGATGTTGCAACCTTTAGAGAGATAGATGAACTGTTGTCTACCAGCAAAAACAACTGTCTAATAACCATTACTGAAATAATGTTGATGTTAAAACAGGTTTTTTTAAATTTAAAAAAAAAAAAAATATTCGTTGGAAAGGATGCGTACAATTGTACATTTGTCAATTCTGATATATTCATACTGCAACCTTTCGGCGACGCCATATTTTCTATGAATATCCCTTTTGTCCGTGTGAATGTTTAAAGGACTATGGTAATTTTTTAAAGTGTGCTGTTTCACGTTGCACCTGAAGTATATGGTGAACATATGACATATGCAGAGAACAAAGGTCGGTTGAATCTGAGCTCCAGAAAAAGTCCACTACCCATACTGATTAGTAAAATAAAATATATTCCAACGTATCAAAATGTGTGAAACGTTCAAGTCATATAGAATGTGTATTTATGTGTGATTTGGATTTTTAACATACGTTTATAGTGAGGTCCAGCACTTGGGCATCATGTGGCAGACATGTAACATGATATCCCACCCATTCACATTATCCTGATACCAGGCCGACCAGTCCTAACACTAACCTCTTACTGCTGAGCGCCAAGCGAGACAGCTGTTCGTAGGAGTTTTATAAGTCTTTGGTATGACTCGGCCGTGGTTCGAACCTGCGACGTCCCTCATCCGAGGCATACTCTCTTACCACTGGGTCACCGGAGCGGTCTCAAGACAGAAATATATTCATGTAGGCTTAATCCCAGTAATTGTTCATACAAGTTTTGCTATAGTTTAAAGCTGGCACCTGTGGGTACAAGCTATAATATAATAAATCATTATCCTTCAGTAGTCTGGAAATTTTATTCAGTTTTTCACAAAAGGATAAAGTTATTTTCACAACACGTTGATTATTATTATTATTATTATTATTATTAGAGGTTTCAATCCGTGAAGCAATTATTTAGCGATATGACGCATCGATGAGTTTCCATTCCTAGACTCAAAATATTGATACAAAATTTGCATGTGGTTTCACATGAGAGTCTGTTTGTGTGTGTGCAGAGAGGGCTGGTGTCAGAAATAAAATACAGAGAGGAATTTAAAGAGGTGCATATTTTGATTTTGTGCCCACCCGTATGCTTTTGAAGAGTAAAAGAGGCAAACAGAACATCACAGTGAGGGTGAAGCAAAGATAAAATTAAGTGGATGCTTTATCTTTGTGCTCAAATGTGTGTGTGTGTGTGTGTGTGTGTGTGTGTGTGTGTGTGTGTGTGTGTTTCAAAATAAGTTTGGATACCATCCTATTGTTGATATGTTAACATGAGGTTTTCCACCTAATGTAGGTAATGTATAAACAGGTGAATGATTGCGACCTCCCAAAGTTGATGTTTAGGCATATTACGTGATAGGACTTTTCTACGTCGAGTGTGTGTGTGTGTGTGTGTGTGTATGTGTGCGTGTGATTTGGATTTTAAACGTAGCTTTAACAATTTTTCAGTCATATCGCTACGATGTCTGCAGTGTGGCAGTTTATATTGATATCTAGCACTGGGGCATCATTCCGCAGACACGTAGCATGATGTCCCACTCAATCACATTATCCCGACAACAGGCCGACCAGTTCTAACACTAACCCCTTAATGCTGAACGCAAAGCGAGGCAGCTGTTAGTTTTATTTTTATAAGTCTGTGGTATGACTCGGCCGGGGTTCGAACCCGCGACCTCCCGCATCCGAGACGGACGCTCTAACCACTAGGCCACCGGATCTGTTTTCTACGTCGAAATGTGCTTATGTATTCAAAGACCTTTTGATGCTGTTAAGTCATCGATAGTGTTTATATAAGTTCTTAGACAGGATGAAACATCAGTGTTCCTCAGATATATATATATAT